>JABUQX010134079.1:0-14496 GCA_015478945.1 Trachelipus rathkii
GGTAGTACTTCGTTCAATGTTTGGGTGTTTAACCGTTTCCTATTTATCACGTGAGAAACGCTTTCTTTTCGTGCGCCACCTTCAACTATTAATATTAAATCATGCACTTTCAATTTCATTTATTCTTCCACACGTCACTGTCTTTATACATACTTTTGATTCCATTCAGAAACACCAACATATCAATATTACCTGACCAGAGCTTTCCTATCAATCACTGTCATGTATGCCTGTTGCAAGTTCATTAAACCTAAATTTATTTTTCTTTCATATTCTCAATCATTTGTTTCAATGTGAAAATTTGACCTACACACCCTCTACCACTTCTAAATGCACCTTGTTCTTCGGCAATCAGTCCCTTTAGTCACTGTATGCACTCTTTCAACCAAAATACCAGCTGTATCTCCCTACAACACTAAGTAAACTAATTTCCTTATAGTTCCTGCAGTTCCCCTCATATCCCTTACCCATATATAATGAAACTGTTACTGCTCTCATCCAATTATTCGGAACAATAACTCCATAAACGCTTTTCTGCACACCTTCCATATCCAGTCAATCATAATCTTGTCTCTATTCTTGATCATTTCACTAGTAATTCTATATATACCTCATACTTCATCCCCAAAATACCTATATTTTTTACAATATCAAATCTACACGCATTCACTATCAACTCTTCATTACTGCCAATGTTACGCGGATTTTTGAATTGTTCCCTCCATACTCTCCTCACATTCATTTCATCAGACACGAACGTACTATCCCTATTCATTATTTTATGAAGATTCCCCATACTTTCTTTCTTAACCTTTCGTACCTCCTTTCAGAGGAGCTTCCTATTCCCTTGTAAGTTCCCACTCATCCTCCTTCCAAACTACTCATTCGCCTGTTTTATCCTACTACTATGCAACTTTAGTCTTCATTTTTAACTCCTTATATACCCATTCATTTATCTTTTGAGACCTCGTCATTGACTTTTAGCACATTCAACCACGCTTCTTTTTTTACTATTAACTGCTTTCCTCCCCTTCATTCCATCACTTACCAGTGATATTCTTATTTCCTACTTTTGCATATCCACACGCTCCCTCCACTACCAACAAAGGCTTCATTCATTTGCGTCCAGATTTGTCCAGCTTCACCTTGTTCGCCTTTAACGGATTTATTTTCCAAGTGCTGTCGCATACATTTCCTTATAATCTTGTTCACTAACTTCTCACTTTTAATTCTCCCCACTACCTTCCCTATCTCTTTCCACCCCATCCATTTCCTTACTAATTTAATCTTACATAAAGCAAAAATGATCTGATATTTCTATACCCAACCCAATCACTGATTTAAATCTATCACATACTTCAACATTATCTTCAACACAAAATCAATCATACTTTTTACTTCGATACCATATCTACTCACCCCAACTCTCATATACTTATAAATACTCTTGTGCCAGAAGAATGTATTACTTTCCCACATATATATACCTCTCTCCTCAGATAAATCAATCACCTTCCAACCATTCTCACTTTTACCCGTAACACCAAAGACACCAGATATACTATCTTTTTCGATCACTTATCCAACCATTCAAGTCTCGCAACACAATTAATCTGAAGTCCCTATTCACCCCGTCCAAAACGCTACTCAGATTATCCCTGAAAGTCACAATCTCCTTAACATCACCCTCAGATGGACTAAATGTTAATTACACATACCTTGACCATTTCAAACTTAAATATAAACACTAGAATAATAGATACCCAAGTAGGGTTAAGGTAAGTTTTGTTGGGTTCGTTAGGATTCCTCTAACCAAACCAAGAAAACTTTATCTAACCTAAACTATCCTTACTGCCAGCAATTATTGATAACGTCTCTGGTGTGATGTATCGATCGACGTTGCTGTGAACCTAAACCTAACCCATATGCATTGGCGTTGCCGCTAACTAGACCTAACCTGTATGTATTGATGTTGCCGTAATTCTAGCTAAAACATCGATGTATTTTTTCGATAAATGCTAATAAAATTCAAAAATAGTTATCATATTCGTGATCAGGGAATAAAAGTTCATCAGATTTTTTTTTTTTTCAGAAAAATAGTTAAAATTTTTTACCTCTTAAAGTGCATAAGTGCCAAATTTATTTTATCTCCCCTCAAAATAGAGATCATAAACAAAATTATAACGAAATCGTTAAAAGCGTTCATATCACAGACGATTAGGATCGTTGGGCAATCTTTTCATTCATTTACGAATATATATATATATATATATATATATATATATATATATATATATATATATATATATATATATATATATATATATATATATATATATATGATATTTATATATAGATCAAAAAATATATATATATATATATATATATATATCTTTGCTATAACAACGTAGTATATATAGCAATATATATATATATATGGTACTTGTATATTCAGCTCAATCAACCGATACATCAATATCTATTCGATGATCGATTTTTTTCGATTATCGATTAGCGATAGGAATACGGTCTAGGATAGAAGTAATAGAAAGGTTATGATAAGTTTTGTTAAGTATCGTTAGATATAGGATTTGAAACATTTAATCTAATGATACTTAACCAAATTATCATAACCTTCCTAACACTGCCGGGATCATAGGGCGTATTCCTAGGCACTGACCTATCAAAATTATAATACGTACAGATCATCTCGTTTATCTCTCTTAATTATTCTTGTTCTCTTTATATTATAGTTGATTTTATTTTGGTAAATTTTGAATTTAAGGTTAATTATAATAAAATAATTAATGGGAAATTATGGTATTTTTTGTTAGGGGGTATATTTTTGATTTCTTTATTTTGTATGTGAACGAATGTATATTTTTTATTTTTTATATTTTAGAAATTATTGTATAGTATTAAAAAAATTAAATATCAGATATAAATAAGTTTAAAGCATGAAATTTTCACTTCAATTTTTTTTTTGTATTCAAAAACTATTTTACTTATTAACCTCATACTTATGGGTAAGTTAAGCCCTGCGCATATTTATTAATAACTTCTTATTTATTAGTTTTTTGTTATAATTTCTCACTATTAGTTAGTTATTTATATAGTTATGTATGATATTTTTGGTATTATTTTTAATTAAAATTTTTATGTCAATTTCAAATATGAAAATTTTCTTATTTTTACATGATTATTTTATTAAATCTTTTTTAAATAGAAAATTAAATAATAAAATAAATAAAAAGGTAAATATTTAACCTATAGAAACTTATAACAATAAATAATCCAAGATGGGTACTCCAACTCTATAGTATACTCTCTATATATTAGTATTATAAAAAAATTTTTGATGTTGGACATCCAAACTTTAATCATGGGTTTAATCTTTATCAGCTATAATCCTTTGTTTAACTGTCCTGTCACATGAACAAAACAACCTTCTAATATCATTCTTTTGACCACAAAGTGTCGAAATTTTTATACAGCTAATCACCAATAGTTTATGATCTCTAACCGTCATACACTGGGTAGTTAAGCCTAATTGCGCTAATATAAAAGATGCGGCCTCTCATACTTAAATTGTAAAAAACTTTACATATAATAAAAATAATCATATTGAAGTGTAACTAATACCTTTATATATTATATTTGAAAATACATACCTATTATTATGCACAGAATTGAATCTTAAATATATGATGTTGATAATATTAACCCATGTGAGTCTCGTTAATTAAAAAAATGATTAATAAATAATAATTCTAAAAATCGTTATGGCCGTAAAACTATCTATTGGATAAGGACTTTTCTAATATCATACATCAGACTATCTACCTTGAATTTAATACCTATCAAGCATTCGTAAGATGAGCGAAAATTGTCGGTTTTAGTATAATCCTCATTTAATTCTTTAGAACTTTAATATAATCTATTCAAGATTAGTATAAGTTTAAAGTCTGTAAGATATATGTGTGCCCACAGTTAAACTATATTATATATTTAATAATAACCACTCAAACTTTCCATAAGTGCGTATGAGATCGAAACATCATAATATCTAATTAAATCAATTTACCATATATATTATAAACATAGATTATTTTATAGATTAAAAGTAAAAAAATTTCACAAATACTATAGACTGCACTGAATATTCGTACGCTAAATCCTATATTTTAAAACGATAATATATATCACATTTAATTACAATGAATTAGACTTTGCTATATATTAATTTTAAGCAGAAAACTGGTACATTTATTCTTTTATTAAGTATAGAAGGAACGATAAATGGTCTTATGACTTAAATATTAAAGTTTGAATACAGGATTAAGTTTCAAACTTTATTGACATCAATTGTACCCCGCCAAAATCTGTAATGAATAACATCTTTATCCAAGATTACGAAAATTAGCTAGAAAAACACTCTGCACCCTTTTATGCGAAGATTAGAGTAATACATGTCGTATCGCCGTGCTCAAGCTGACTTATGTTTAACCGGACTTGACTTTATGATAAATTCAAAATGCGGAATACTATCTACCTTAAATGGAGCAGGCTTTACTCCGTTGATTACGCTTTTTACTTCAAGTCATACCATAATTTTTTATGATTATTCGCAATGGATGTACACATGATGTCTGGATCTAATTTCTAACAAGTATAATGTTTTTACTATATAATAATCGAGAGATTCACGGCCAACAAACTATAACCAGTTTTAATTAACCTCCCTATTAAATTTAACAGACTGGAAGAATTGTCATCTTTAGCCATACAAAACCTCATGTACAGGATTCTAGCAAATAAAAGTTGTATTATACTATACCTAATAACAAAAAATTGCTCTAAAAAAAGAAAATGATATTTGCGACAAAGTATTTCATAATGAATAACCAATGTCGTTAAACGAAGGATATTTTTACAAAATTATATAACTATTTACAAATAACACAGCACAACAACTATAATTAATGAAAGCATTACAATTGTCAATCACAAATCAGCGAGATTAACCTTGATAAACTTATCTAATTTCAAAGCTGCAGCTCGCTTAGGTCTAACACAAGGGTTTCTGGCTACAGCCTGAGCAAAGGTTGGTATAGAGGTCATTTCAAATGAGTTTCTTGATTGTGTGAGTTGGTGTCAAGGCTAGGCAGGAGCCTTGACGGTTCAATTGGTGAGTGAAAGTAATTCCCAACAAGCGAGATATATCACAGATTGTCTAATAATTTACAAGACGCTGGCCTGAGGCAGTTAGATGATTCTCCATTGGCTTTTTAGATACTCACTGGATCTTAAACAATTATATGTATGTGGCATGGCCCTTAATCATAATCTACTTTGTCACAAAACCTCACGCCTGAGTAACTAAAAATCGGCATATGATTGCCTGAGAATTCTAATCAGCGTACCACGATTCACTCACTATATACTTTTGATTATTAGTCCAGGCAACTTGGTATAAAATCTCTGCTCTGCTACGCAGGCGTAAGAAGTAGTGTCGTACCATAAGTTGCTTTAAAATTCGGTAAAACATTACGCTCGTTATGATTCTCAGGTGATGAACTTCCAACTTGTTCTTGTATCTTCACTCGACCGCCATAGCATTTAGCTCGATTTTTCATGCTCCTAACAATAATCAAAGAATGATGTGTGTGTGCATTTGTATGGAAAGATATGCCTGGAGATGATTGGACTCAAGCAATTAGCATGAAATCACGCTGGAACTGGTAAGCAAAATAGGCTCTGCAATTGATGGCGTTTTGCTCCATGAATGAGAAGTCGTTGGACTAATGATTCAAGAGTATTGTACCTTGGAGGCGACGTATAAATTTACTTTTATTACATTACAAGTATTATTTAAGCAGTTCTAACTTCAATGTTGTTCCCTTTTCTTCCATAATGGCTCGCAATCAATCAATTGCTTGAATTACAGAAGGGACTTTGATATGTTTTGAATATTGATTTTCACGTTATTAATAGTAGTATTTCATACCAACAAATCTATGATGCTTGCCACCCTTTCTTAACAAATGTCAATGGCTTTATTCTGAATGATAGATAATCAGATAGAATTATATATAATATACTTATATGGACGGTTGCAGAAGCGTACTGAGATAGAGCTAGTTAAGAATTTTCCTTGAAACACCGTCTATATCTGGGAGGCAACTCATAAGGATTGGTTTGCTCGATATTTGCAGACAAGTGAATACATAGTATGCAAACATTTTTCTGATGAGCTGTTTTGCTTTTTTTATCTGTAAGTAGCATAAATTGTCCTTGTATGTAATCAACCCTCAACTGTACGTTTTGAAAGGGATTACTGAGATTCAGTTTGGGTTTTTTAGGTATTCATTACTAGTGGGATATTTTTTGATAAAAAGCAAAAAAATGTTTCATTTTAGTGCATTTTGACATTTTATGAAAGCCATAATTATCCTTTAATTCCTGACATTGCGGTATCTTGCCCTGGAATCCAAAAACCTTTGATTGGCGGAGAATGCTAAGTTAATGTGAATCCCATTCCAATTTGTACTTATGATGTTAGGCTTGTTTGCGATATTAAAGAGTTAGTTGTGAAGTGATGAGCTGACAACAAAATATGGGATATTCACATTTGTCACCGGTCAAAGAATAGAGGCATTTATTGATATCGACCTTTACTCTTAGAATCCCCATCTCCGTCATCTAATCAGTTTATACACGCTTAAGTTTGATTATGACACAATTAGAATCCTGCTGGTTATATTCCTATTAAGTCATTCGCAGCCCAAGAATAGTTATTTTCAGCAGCTAAATGATTACATTTTAGCTTGCACTTGTCCTACCCGAATAACTGTAATGACTTGTGCTAAGGGCAATAAACGTTGATGATTGTAAAAATACAGAAAGACGCCGCACACGCTACAGAGAATGTACGGTGCAAAAATTAGGAAAGTACGTAATTCTTAGAAAGTTATTTTCTACGGGTTGCAAGGCAGGCTTCCTTTCACCAGTTAAATCATACCTATCTATATTTAACAACATAGAATTTTTAATGTCTGAGGATGCGTGAAAGTTAGTGAGATATATGTTCAGTGTCAATTGCTTCAATCATTAACATAACAATACATAAGGACGGAGCAATCTTGAACTAAAAATTGAAGCTGTTCTTTGTATCTTATTTTTGGGTCAAATTCGTAACTAACTACTGGTTGTAAGCTCAGAAGGTTTTCGTGAACGTATTAATATAACTGAGTAAACAAAGAATGATATTCTGATAAATGTTTGCTTTAAAATGAAGATAAGAGGTTTAGCTTAATTAATCGTGTACATACATTTTTAGTGTATTTACATTCTTTAAAAATTTTGTGATTTATTTTATATCACCTAGCAACATCCTCTAATTCAGAATTTATCTCACCACGAGATCTAACCATAGAATATCACATACGAACAACATAAAAGAGTGAAAGTATGGGTGGAAACATTAAAAAAATTTACGTCTGCCTCTAATAGGAGAAGAAAGCTCATTCTAAGCGAGATCAAAATGCACACACCCAATGAAACTCTCAATGTGGCTATACGAAAGTTCTGGTTGGTCATAAGCGTGAAGAGAACTTTAGATTTGGCGAATAAAATAAGTGGAGTCTCTTGATGTTGTTATTGTACTGCATACACAACAAGCCATATGTCCGTGCTTGTGAACTGTCACAAAATTATGTTGCAAGGCCATAGAGTTGTGTCCTATTTAGAGGCTTGACGTTGCAGAAGGAATATAACGTAATCAATAGAAATCCAGATCATTATATGAGGGAAACGAAACAAGATATTTATAGACGTATAATATCCAATCGTGTTAATCTTTGCCTAATACTGGCTTTCATTAAGATTTTAGCCTTCTTATGCGAATAGGCAATAGCAAATCCTAATGATCAAACAATTTAGAAATGTTCATGATAAGATCTTTCCTTTCGGTATAGACGAAATTTGTATTGAGGTTTATATTTTTATTTATGTGGTTAGGGTGTCAGTGGGACTATCACCCTATAAATACCTCATACGACCCTTTTATACTCACTAAGCCAGAAATCATGAAGTGACATATATTATCTCTTTTTTCATAATGTTGTTGCAGTTTTTGTTGTTCCGTATTAAATGAACCCGCAAAGACAATTCTTCCTTGAAAGAATGATCATAACATACATCGATTAAGGTAACTTTAATTCTCTCTAAAGGTTGCCAGCTCATTACCCCAATGAAATTATAAATCAACATTAACGCATTAAGAATTTATAAGTGCTCAGTACATCTGTCTCAGGATACTTCGGGTAGATAAAATGGTGTCTTAATACTGATGAGCGATGTAGCCAGAAGATGTGCTAACCAAACACGATGGTATTGGTATCTGTAAACCACAAATGAATTGATTTCCATCTCTCAGTAAAACGACAGAAATGCTGTTTTTAATCTATTTTCCTACCTTTATATCATGATATGAGTAATCGTTCACTGTTCTATGATCAGCCTGAACAGCAGTGTAGTCATTGGCAAAAGAAAAAAGTAAGTTTTCAATAGTGGGGAGCCATCAGATGAAGTCTCATCATATGCAGGCCTCAATCTCAAAGAGGGAGAAAGTTGTTAAGTTTTGAAGCTACACATCTGAGAACGGGTCTGACTTTGTTGTGACTTGTCGTCTATTTTGGACCAACCGACATGGAGTATAATATGTTATTTGCAATGCTTATTAGGAGATTGACTCTCTATCGGTTTTTCACAAGAGATGCTGGGTATCTGAGAAGTTAGTTGTTGAAATATACAGCATTGTATTCATTAAGTAAGTGTTTGTTGCTTTTCTGACAAGTGATTTGAACATGACGCCTCATCCATTCTATCCAATCTTAAAGATGAATGTGGTGAGTTGGTATGTCACGTTGAGTAAATTTTATCCTGATGGCCAAGGAAGAGAACACATGGTGATTTACCATCTTTAAATATGATGTGTAACAAAATTGTTTACCATGGTCTTGACGCCATGGAAATGTATAGTTACTAACTACAATCTTGAAGAGTATTACCTACCTGATTCTAAAGAGAAATATTGCAACTCCATGTTCAACATCGTGAATCTTGTTAAAATTTGTTCATCATAGGCTACATAGTAAAGATTTTGATTTACTGGTATTATTAATTGTGTTCAATGCATAGCTTTCAACACTGAAAATGTGGACAGCTTAGTGTCATTAATATTGAAAAACATTGTGCACTATTATCATTAGTCATCTAAACACGATCATTTTTTATACATTGAGAAGAGTTGACTATAACTCATAAAAAGAAATTTCAAATTTATCCCATTACAAATCAAGTTATTGTTTAAACATGAAACAATACCACTGTTCATCCGCAGTTTCTAATTAATGAGTGGAAGGAAAGACTTAGATCACATCAATCCCAACAAAACATTTATGAATTTCCAAAGTTTTATGCATCTGAGGCTAGACTCATTTATGTATTTAAGTTGATAAGATCGCAAATCAATACAGCGATCGGAGACCCTGCAAACAGAAATTCCACTTTAATCTACCGCTACCATCATGTTCTCACAATCTAAGGGTCCATAATCACCTGCATGGTCCCCAACTGGGAATGCCAATTCCGTATAACCATCCATCATATATATATATTTACCAGTAATATATATATAGTTTCACTAATAACCATTATATATTAACGTAACCCATAGACTGAAATTAACCTATATCTTTGACGAGGCGGCAGCACCGCCTAGCCAATTGAAAAATACGGACACAAATACTCTAAAGAAC
This sequence comes from Trachelipus rathkii, assembly GCA_015478945.1. Taxonomy (NCBI): domain Eukaryota; kingdom Metazoa; phylum Arthropoda; class Malacostraca; order Isopoda; family Trachelipodidae; genus Trachelipus; species Trachelipus rathkii. The sequence continues at coordinate 9,822 of JABUQX010134079.1, forward strand.
TAAAATCCATATATCCATATGAATAGCATGTTCAATATGCACGACAGAGTATTGTTGAATATGAACAATGATAAATCGCATGCAGAAGGGCCCCCACACGAGATAGGAGGATTACTCCAAGATCTTCTATCCCGACACGTTTTTAAAATTCTGTACATAGCTATCTTATTTAACACTTTTACAGAATAATCTAATATTTAGAATTTCATATACGCAATAATAATGGCAGTGCTTAAAATCGGCTTTACTGTCGTTCTAGATTTTTAATGCTCTTTAATGAAGGCTGTAAAGATCTCTGTTGAGATCCAATGAAATAATAATAATATTGCATATTGTATTGTATTTAGCTCCATGGCAATCTTCATACATTTCTTTTGCAAGTTCACCAGAGATATCACGACTCTCATAGCTCCTAGTATCCATATATGTCCAAGTTATTGCCTATTTATTTCCTTTCACTATATTTGTTCAAAGTAGGCAATAAATATATTTTGATCCGATCTCGATGATACTAGCCTTGAGCGAGCAGATTGAGTTGATAGGTAGAACTCCTGTGCAGGCTTAGATCCTAGGAGCAACAGAGATCAGCTGCGGATGTGAGAATGTCTTCATTGCAAAAATTAACTAAGATAAATTGTCAATTTTTTTGGCACCGAGCGCAAGTTACTAGGTTTGTCCTACGAACCGAACAAGTATATACAAAGGTTTCATTCCTGTAACCCTATTAAATGTCTGTCTGCGATAGGTTATCTGCATTCTAACCGGACATCGCACATATACTTATGTCCCTGTACGTACTTGGCAAAACTTACATAAAGCTAAGATTGGTAATATTTACGAGGAATGTTTATTTGATTTGGTATCTAACCATTCAACATGATCATTATATTATTAATTATTATTATATATTTTATTATTATTATGATTATTTATATTGTTTAATATCTATATCACTCTTATGCTTAATCCTTAAGTTTATTTACAGTATCACTATTATGACCGGTGCAAAAATTCTGCAAGCTTCTTACAGTTTTCGAGGCTATCCGATATTTAACCATTTTATTACAAGCTTTAAATGCACTTCAATGTTTATTTTTGTAAATATTTCTGGTTGGAATTGATTTTTGTTACATACTTTTTATGCTTTTTGAATATATAAGCAAGACACCTCTTTACTGACAGATTATTAAGTGTGAGCAAATAGGTCAGGTTAAATCCTGAAGGAGAGAATTTATGTACAATTTTGATAAAATAATAGCTCCCTAATCTAAATGCAATGGAGCAGGTTTTTACATGATATACCCGGACTTATATTCAAACTTATACTCCTGTCATTGAACTGTTGACCATTTAAGTTCATAACCATGATGATTTTGAATGGCTCATGATGTAAGTTTACATCATAATGGAACACAACATCGTATGTATTTACAAAAATTACTATCATCAGTAACCAACATTCACACAATTACGATCTTTAATATTTTTTTACTCAAAAATATTATTAACTAAACCTATTATGAGGGGTATACTAAAAAACGGTCTTATTTTGTCAGTATGATTCCAATCTTCTATTTTTTGATAGTGTTCATCTACATACTGTAGCAGATGGCTAGATAGTCAATGTTACGAGACGCATTCAGACCTGTCACATAATTGAATTAAGGTAGGCAGCCAACTTATAGCGTATCACTCATAGACTCATTAGGGCAATATTACATTTTGAAAACTGTATTAAATAAAGCTTGTGGAAATACTCGCAATTAACCTTACCCGCCTACACTCGGAAACTCATTGCACACTTGTAATCGCATAAATAAGGCTTAGGTATTGAAATCGACACTTATTCAAAGCGTCATAATAAACATCTGAGTTGAATTCGTGAGAAACTGCTGAATTAATCGTTAGCTCCATTGTGGAGTTGACATATTCACAGAATGGTCCAGGGACGCTTCAAATCAAATAAGTAAGCCAACACGACCTTCAATTTCGTTTTGAAAATATAACTATATCAAGTGTTTTCAATATCATATTCAGCCGAATACAACTTTAAGATTGTATTATCTGTTACTTTACACTGTTCACCAACAACTGATGTTGGTGAGATAAGTGTTCGTTTTTTTGTATTTAAGAACCAGAGGTGTCAATAGTTAATTATATTTTCTATCTATTAAATTCAAGTTAAATTTTTTATAAAAGTAAGTATTAATCAGACTGTAATACGAGACTTTTTGACAGCTCGTTCTCTGACGATTTTGGCAACCAATTCTATGGCATTAGCCACTGCCTCATCAGACTGAAATGGATATAGGTACGGTTACAAAATTATAACATATACGAAATTACCAATTAATCTAAATATCAATATAACTGAGAGCAAGTATATTAAATTTATTCATTATATATAATTAGCAATAATTTGAAAAGCTGAATTTTATCAACTTCTAATTTTTTATTTACAAAGAAAATGCAGTGAGCATGCGTCGTAAACTAATGTCATTGAAAGAGCAAGATCACTGTGAAAACTCAGAATGCCTTCGAAGACAAATGCGACGGGATTGAAAATTAAAAGCTGGATTTTTCAGCCTTACGAGGCAGAACTATATGAATATATTGCGCAAACTTGAAAGATGATAAGAATATGAAATTTTAGCACAGATATATATTTATTTTTTTTATTCTACTTCGAGTGTACTAAAGCATACTTAAAGAATTAATAAAATACAACACGCATAATATACGTTGCGGAAGATCTTTCTCCCCAATACACATAATATAATAAGCGAATGTGAAAATATGACACCCAACATAACCAAGCACATATTAATAGGCGTATATAACGTGCGAATTTATAAGCGTATCGTAAGTGTTGAAAATATACCGCACAATAATCAGCCGCCAAAAATAGGGCGTATAAGGAATATAGCGTGATACTGTAAGTTCGTAATAGAAATTATACGCAATCGATAATAGCTGCAACAGCTTAACGCTATCGATAATACTATTTAAATTAAATGTGAGAGGGACATCCAAATTTTTGAACATGGGTGTAATCATGCAAATGTTGTGTTGCTTCCTGTCAGCCAGAACCAAAAGCAACCTTTACAAGTGATTTTTGCCAACATATGGCGGAATTTATCACACCCAAAGTAAATATCTAAACGGTATTACACTGGGTATAAGCTAGTTGCGAAATCAAGAGATGCGCCCTTAAATGTAAAAAACATTAATAAAGAATAATAAATGATATAAATCCTAAAACCTTAATTTGAATAAGACCCCCTTATATGGCTAAATGAAATACTTTTACGATCTATCGTGAAATTAGCTCCCATGTGGTGCTCTAAATAATACTGATTAAAAATTGACTGGCTCAAAGAAACAAAGATTAAACTATTATATCAGCTAACCGTGACTAGTACCTCCAGCATCGTAGATGGAAATGTTCGGTGGAAGTGATTTTTGCCAACATTTTCAAAATGAGTATCTTTTAGTCAAGAACCAATACGAGTCTTGAGAAACTGTGTGCCCACATTAAAACACTCATACATTAATAAATCACACACTTTTCAAGCCGGTGGAGCTCAGAGCCACCTCGCCAACTACTCATCACCAATCTTTCATATATAACATTAAGTTTTTTATGCTTTAGTAAAACTTTAATTATAAGATTCAACACATCTTCCACCACCAGATTCATTCGCTAGTTATGAAGATCACACATTAATAGATAATATGACTTGCCATACTAATGAACAATTGCACTATAATATTGTACTAAATCGAACTTTGAAATAAATCATAAATGAAACAGAGATTACAATTATGCAACTACGTCATACGTTTTTCAAAGAATTACGAAAAAAGTAAAAGCTGACCCGGCAAGTTTGGAACATGCGCGACAGCAGTTGTTAGGTTTTGAAAATGGATGTATATTAGACAAATGTATGTTGTCTGGTTTTGATTAGTATAAAAATGAGTTTTTGTCGTATGGTACTGTTTTATAATAAATTGATGAGCTCGGAAATCATAATTTTATTATACATCTACCGTAATATAAACAGAACAAGAGTTAAAATAAAAGATATGGCCTTTACAATAACATTATGAAAAGTGGGCCCTTTTTTACATACAAAACTAGTAATTTTGTGTATTGAAGTAATTGAAGTTAAAACAAAAAATACAATATCACCAAATTTAACATTTTAATGAACACATATCAGGCCAATTTCATTTCCACAAAAAAACGTGCCTTTTTTTCTGCTCATACAAATATGGGGACACCTTTTTTGATAGTCTTTTTAGATAGGTGACCTATTGTGTGGTTGATTGTCTGCAATCCAAATATTTCTCAGAATTTTGGAAGGGGAACCATTACCTTTTTGCATGGGACTAACATAAATAGATTCAATATTAATATACATTTCATATGAGTTCTAAAATAGTTATTTTATAGAGCAAGTCCTGAAAAAAAGAACCAAAATCAGTATTTACAAGCACAATCGTAAAACAAATGTAAAGGGTCCTACCTAAAATTTTTGAAAAAATTTCATTTAAACAAAAATAGTTCATAATAAATTCAAAAAGATTCTAAATTTCTTGATACCATATATAACACCTTTAAACATGCATACTCTCAAATGGGGGTGACATAAGGTCCACACATACCAATTTT
>JABUQX010134080.1:20000-27289 GCA_015478945.1 Trachelipus rathkii
TTATGAAAATTTTAATTAATCCATTAGTGAAAAAGAGGTTATCTTAAGTGTGAGCAGTGCATTATGGCTTATTAACTTATACCGAGAGGCTATTTATAATTTATTTTTCTCTAGAATATCTGTGCTTTATTTCAAGTTCTATAAATAGATATTCAAATGAGCTTTTTAGCATATAGTAAAAGAATCTCTGAGTTGGTCGATTTTAGGATATATATATAATATGTTATGCAGAATTGCTAGACTTCACTTGATTGAGTTAGATAGTTATTTTATCTCGAAATATATTATGTCAATTACTTAATTTTCACATTATGTTCATTAGTTAAATCTATTATGTTATTTACTGGTATTCAACTCTAATCTCTTATTATTTTAGTATTTATTCTATTATCTCTTATTGCGGTTTATATTATCTATTTTTTATGTAGTTTAATTCATTTTCACTAATATAAATATTTTTAATATAATATTTATTAGTGTTCAGTCTAATTGAGCCCATTTCAGTTCAATGAATTTATTATTAATTTTGCTATATAAAGTTATAATTATCTCCATATTATTATTTAATATACTATTATTATTATTATTCCAGGATATTTATTATTGACTAATTATTATGGATATTTTATTTGATTTAATATATTAAATTTCAATTGAAGTATTATTTATGTGTTTAATATATTGTCTATTAAGAAGTTAATAAGAGTTAATGTCAATTGCTATAGGAAGAGTGCGGGCAGGATGAGCTCCGTAATGAATCGCCACTATTCAAATTATGGCATGACGTTTTACCGACATTAATTTTATATAATCTAATTGCATATATATTATATATAATATATATATATATATAATATATATAATATATATATATTATAATTAATAATATTAAATATATATTAATATTAATATAATATATAATATATATATATTATAATATATATATATATTAATATTTAATTATATATATATATATATTATATATATATATATATACAGTATAATATATATATATATATAATATATATATATATAATATATATTATATATAAATAGTATATATATATTAATATATATTAATATATATATTTATATATATAATAATCCTTATAAATGTTTAAAAATATATACATAGTAAAGAGATTTAGTATTACAGGAACGATAATTAATAGATCACGCTAAAAATAAGTATATTATTTCCACTCAATCACACCTACATCAACTTTTATTTACTTGAATATTATTATATTTTTATTAAATTTTCTTCTCACTTGAAAATTCCTTAGTTATACACTATTACTTTTGTTAAATCTTATATATTCAAATAAATAATTTAATAAGAGTTTTTGATAAGTTCAGTATTAATTACACTCGAAGCTCAATTTTGTTAGCTCATCTTTAAATTTTTAAGTTATTTTTTGTAGAGAAATTTTTACATGAGCTTGGTTCGCATTTAAAGATTAATGAGAATTATAAGTTTTAAATTATATATATATTAATATATATATACTTTTCATATATATATATTATAATTAATATACTAATAATATATATTATAATATATAAATATTATAATATTAATATTAAAATTTAAATAAAATAATTCATATAAGTCTAAACTATATAAACTAACTCAAATATCACAAGTAATTAATAACATGTAAGTGACATTCAAAAGCAACTTACAACACATACTTTTAATATAAAATAAAAGAGGAAATCCCCTACGCCTAGATCTAGCCATCATTTATCTAGAAGTGTAGAAGGGATGACCTAGTGATCTAGATCGACTACACATTATTATAAGTGAAAATAAGTACGCTATATAAACCCTATACTGTATAACGATATCTTGATCATATAATTATTTATGGTGAGAAGAGTTGATCAAAATACCTATTCTTCAGGAGATATACCTATTTGATTTCGTATATCTATATTATACTAATATGACGTAACTATTCTGAAAGTATATTCTTTTTATATTTTAAATAGAAGAGGATTTTATTTTACACTTTTTCCACCATTCACGGACAAGGTTTAAGTCTTTATGCTATGAAATTTAAATTTTGTGTTTATTAACAATATGAAAGGACATTATAATGGTAATAAACGGTTTATGGTACTAAAGTTTGGACTCTCTCAGTTAGGGTAGCCCACCTTACGATAACTCGGGCCTCAGCCGCAGTGCGGGCCCTGCATGGCCACATTATATCGCCGCCACTTAGTGTGAGTATCCTAGAACAATGGCTGTAATAATTTATATTGAATAATTATCGATATAATTATAAACTCAATTTGTAATTGCATCTTGATGATGAATATAATGTTGATTATAGTGACCTTGATTATATTACAAATGTAAAAGCTTTAAAATGAAATGTTTTAATAATATATATCTGAAAATAGAAAGGAAAAACTGATAATCATGAACTCAGAGAAATGAAACAGGAAAAAGCTATGACATAAATACGTAACTCAAACCATCACCTCTAATTCCTTAAAACTCTATGATATTTTAAATTTTTCTAAGTGAATGCATTTTCTTGAATGGAATTAAATTAGTCTAAACAAACTTCATAAACTTCTAAGTATACAAAGTAGATTAATAATCATAAAAAAACGTTCCTGAGGGTTATTTGGTGTTTGGGTACTCTGTATAGCTCGCCGACAGAACTTTTCAATGTCACCTATATATTATAAATATTGATGCTGTAGTTTCATTAAATATATGAAAATAGATTAGGTCCTAGTTAATGTAGCTATAGAATCAGCATTATATTTGAGATAATGCTGATAAAATTTCTGTTCATTGATAATCACCACCAGAGTATCCTGATAATGCAGTAATATTTTTCAACGTGTGAGTACATTTTCCCACAATATATATTTCATATTATTTTAATATTATTATTAGCTATTAATAATAGTACATTACTATTATAATCAATTCTTTACTTTAGTAATGAGTATAACCTCATTATGAGAGACATATACATCTACAGCTTCAATGAACTACAGTCTATCTATCTACAAGATCACGATGACACTTACCGTCTTATCAAGTCAAGCTCATAGACCCGTCCTTCAAGTCACAATATCTTGAAACCCTGAGTCTTTACATATCGCTTAATAGCTCATTCACAATACCTACTCAGTACTTATATCACTCACAGCTTATAGAAACCGTCTTCATCATGATGACACGTCTTTTCAAGTATCACAGATATCATTGAGAACTACAATACTTCAAGTCAATAAAGTACAATCAATAGAGACTCGTTCACTGAGTAGAGTATATAGAGTTCAATATAGAACACTATCGCCTTTAAATATCATAATTCTTCAATATTCATTTACATCTCAGTTTCCCATATCTCAGGCTACATTCGGTTGCACCCACAATATGTCTGCCGGTACGGTTATCTCTACTTCATAATCTCCGAATAGCAAAGCAAATTTCGCCCCGCCCTATAACTTCATATATATATATATCATCTACTCGTCTCTATACTATCTTTATATTTATATAATCCTCCCTCACCCTTACTACTCACTATATATCCTCTCTCTCTCTCTCTCTTCTCTATCTCTATATAATTATATATTGTATCATTCTATATATTACTATATATCCAGATCCATTTATGATAGCAGTCATTTATTCATTTATGACAATAATATAAAATGAAAATGTCTGGCAGTAGTTACATTGTTACATAATGTATATCTATATATAAGTAGTAATTAATATAAAATAAATGATAATTATTTATATATGATATATATCATTTCAAATATGTATTTCTAAATTATCCCCTGTGAGTGATAATACAATATATAATAACTGTATAAGTCTCACTAATATTATACTATGGCATATATATACGCAGTATATAATATAATAATTATAAATATTAATATATATATACAGTATATATTTAATATTATATATATATATAGTATATTATTTATATATATATATTATAATATATATATATTATAAATAATTAAATATAATTAATTAATATATATTAATTAATATATAATATATATATAATAATATATATATATATTTATATTCCTTTTATAGCTCATCGTGGTCAGTAGTTAGTAACATAACTTATGCTTATTATAATATACAACGTCATTTTAATGGATAGTTTACGTCATGAGTATATTCTGAAAATATACTCATACAGAAGGTTAGGAGATATTATTAAATTATCTCTTTTAACCCATTATCGCGAACTGTTAGTGAGTATGAGTGAGTTAGCAAAAGTCATTTCCCTATATTGAAACATTTTTTGTGCTAGAGGAATGAGAAACGACGATCACATTACAGTTAATATAAGTAATCTGAATGGTGTATTCGAGACGCAGAGTGTCAAATACTATTAATATATTATCGATCACCTTGAATAATAATACTACACCAATGATTTCTCAAATAATTAATGTATCTATTCTTTAGCATGCATATATTTTACGATACTAATCATTAGATCATATATATGTTAGATAAATTTTATAGAAGCTGAAATTTTATAAAAATAATGAAAAATTGTTAGAGATGTTATGAATAAAATATTTATTAAAGGAATAGGACAGAAATAAATTCAAAACATAACTTGTTTAAAGAAAGTTTATCGATAAATGAGTAAACTATTATATAGTATCTTTAATAACGAAAGGCAATGATAAATCTTCGAATTGTTTTGTCATACCCTCATCACTCTATTAGACATGTACTACCACTAATCCAACCCAGATCTTCAGATATACAATAAATTGTAGAGAATAATATCAAAAATCGAGCGTGAACAAGCGCAGATATTTATGAAAACTTATATGTAGTTCAAATCTATAGCAACTTATTTAAAATCATTATTGTTTGAGTATTGGGAAGTACTCATATAAATTAATACTTAATATTTATTAAATTTTTATTTAGATCTTACTTTTGCACTGTATATTTTGAGTAGATTTTAATAAATTATCCTTTTTAACAAAATTTATTTAGCATTTTAAATATATGTAAAACATCTTGAATATTTGGTACATTTATATAAAATCGACTCAATTTACTAGTACAAGGCCACAAGTAATCCCAAATAATTTCCCACACAATTTAGAACCTAATATCAGAGGTATAAGAGTTTACTGTCAAGAGAATATAAAAATAGGAAATCGAGACCAAAATAATTTAATTCATTTATACGCTAACCACAATTAGTTTTATTCTTATATAATAAGAATACTATAAATTATAAATTCTATCGTTAATTAGGTAGTAGATATGTCAATAAAAATAAGCCCTATATATCAAAAAGTCTCTGTCATTTCAGCGTGTATAAATCAAATTATATCATAAAATTTTAATTATATTATTATTGATTCTATCAAAATAAATTGTATTATCTTATAAACTACAAATGGAACGTACTTTATATAATGAAATTTATAGTATACTTTCTTTATAGTTATTTGCAACTTTCTTTAATTATAATTATTAACTTATTCAGAGTTATACTAATACCTTGGTATTTATATTGTAATTATTAGAATAAATAATAATTAAATTAATTATAATTTTATTATTATATATTATTAATTTATTTTTTGTTTTATAATCATTTATTATATTATGATTATTTCTTTAGTGCTTATTAGTGTTGTTAAATATTATGAAAATTAGTAAATTTTATTTATATAATTTTATTTGGAATGTTCTCTGTAGGCATCTCACTCGTTTTTATGTATTCATTATTAGTATTATATTAAATCTATTATTATTATTATTATTATTATTTTTATTATTAATTATTATTTATTATTATTATTATTATATTATTATATTATTATTATTATTATTATTTATTAATTATTATTATTATTATTATTATTATTATTATTCTGCATTGCATGGATTAAATAAGTATAATAAAATATTAATTGTGCTTCTATATCTCACTGCTAAAGTGTTTATATTTGTTATATATTATTATCATATACATACGAAACATTTATAGCCAAATAGTTCTCTCTCTGTCTAGTGCAAGCATTTATTTTCAAGAAATGAATGCATTCCTTTCAGCATATCTTTTAATGCATTTAATTGCTTCAGCTACCACCATATCTTTGATAATATTCCTTTTAATAGACATATCTAATTTATTAGCTAATTCTCTTAACTATCCTGAGAAATGCAGGTGTAGAAAATAAACTAAGGGATGCTCTGTTATTAACAATCAATTGCATATGTTTCTTAAATTTTTTTTGTAGGTTTCATTGTTTTCAATTTTTCATTAATAAATTATTGAACTAAGTGAAAATTTCAATTTTCTCAGATTGAGATTTGTTGTTCCTTCGTTCACGCTTTTTCAATTTTTTTAAATCTCTTTTGATAAATATATCCTATAGACATACCTTTTAAGTTTTAGAGCTCCTTAAAGTTTAAATTGAATTAGATGTGATTATATATTATATATATATAAGCTAGTTATTTCATTTATAACGATATTATAGTTTAAATAATCAGCATGTATTTTGATATGAAATTATCGTCATCACAATACTACAGTTTCTTTTCTTATTATATTTGCATTCATTCATTATACTTCATTGTTGCTTTATTCCTTCTTTATCTAGACACTTTTAATAACTTAGCCATCTTATTTATTTCATATATTATAAAATTCGTTTAATCTTAACATATATATATATATAAATATATTATATATAATAATATATTATATTTATTATAATATATATATTTATATATATACATCATAAATATCTATATATAATATATAAATATATAACTAATAATAATAAAATATTATATAATCTACACCACATACATACAACATTGTTATATATATATATATCATATATATATAATATATATATATATATATAATATATATATATATATATATATATATATATATATATATATATATATATATATATATATATATATATATATATATATATATATATAATTATTTCTATTTGAGATTTATTGCAAAGAGAACCAAACATAAGTAAATTAATAATCTGATGGTGTCGTGACCGTGCAACTATTATATTTCGACCTTGAAATCCACCAATGATTTTCCATAAGTCTTCTTCGCATGCATAAATTCTACCAACTGAAATCTATGAAAATCTTAATCAGCTGTTGGCATTTGAAGGTTAAAGATGTGGAAAAATTTCATAAGAAAGCAGAAAATTCAAAATATAACATGTTTAAGGAAAGTTATGAAAATGGAAACTATTATATA
>JABUQX010134081.1:0-5000 GCA_015478945.1 Trachelipus rathkii
AAATGAATAAATTTTGCGAAATAAGGCAAGCCTTAGCCCTCCATTTGTCGAATGAAAAAAGCCACACAATCCGTCAGCTTACAAAGCAGCTAACCTTTAACACTTATTTCCACAAGACATTAATTTGGTATTTATACTGAATTTATGCTAAAAAAACAAAAATTATTAATTAATCAATATTTAACAAAGTAATTAACAAAAGCGATTTTAATTTTGTAACATCAGCCATTTTTACTAACATCAAACTGTACTATGCATAGTATCCGTTATTATAACAAGTCAGTATTGGTAATTATTATTTATTATTATTATTATTATTATTATTATTAATTATTAATTATTATTATTATTATTTTATTATTATTATTATTAAATTATTATTATTATTATTATTATTATATATTATTACTCATTATTATTATTACTATTATTATTATTTATTATTATTATTATTATTATTAATTATTATTATTGATACAAAGACATTACAAATATTATTTGCTACTATATTTGCAAATTTAATTTCATTATTTTATTAAAGTTATTTAAATTAAAATTTAATTTATTAAAAATTTTATTATTAATTATTATTATTATTAAATAATCTTATCATTATTTATTATTATTATTATTATTATTATTATTATTATTATTATTATTATTATTATTAATTATTATATTGTTTTTTTTTTTTTTTCATTTTATTTTATATGTTTTTATTTTTATTATTATTATTATAATTATTATTATTTTTATTTTATTATTATTATTATTATTATTATTATTATTATTATTATTATTATTATTATTATTATTATTATTATTATTATTATTATTATTATTATTATTATTATTATTGTTTACTTATTATTATTATTATGAAGATTTATATCAGCTTCTAATTTAATGTGAGATTTGCAAGCCTTTTCAAATTTCCTAAAGGTATCATATCGCTTCATGCTCGATTTTCTTAAGGACTATTCCGGAATAAAATATTACAACTGCTGTTGAATTTTTATTCTAATATTTCGCTCTGGAAAGCTTCAGGCATCATCAAGGGCGAGTTTTAAATTAATATTTACAATGGTTAAGCAAAATAAATGTTATTTTAAATATAAAATTTATTGTGAGTAACATTAAAGTTTTATAACTAAATTAAATCTAAAATCCTCAAGTAATAATTATATCAATAGAGAGATTCTATCTAAAGCCAAACCTAAAAAATGTTCAAAATTTTTCCATTTCCATTGTACTTGATGTTAATCAATAATTGGCTTGTGTTTTTATTAAGAAGCCGACTCAGGCGCCTCAATTCATAAAATTATCCAGCTCGGTGTAGTATGTCAAAATTAGAAATGTTGAGATAGATTGGTTTTGGGGGTTCCGTGATCGTTTTTCAAGTTTTCAAAGATCTTACTAGGCCTGTATCTATGTGTGAGACACGAAGTTTGGAGTAAAATTAGTAGCATACCCGATGTAAGAGGCATTACAGCCATCTTTATTACAGTGAAATTGGTATACTACATGATTCACATTCTCCTTAGTCCCACTAGCTTTCAGAAAACATAGAAGAAAGTTTCATTGGCTTATAATAACATCTAAGTTGTTTTTCTTTAGCGTTAGATTTGGACTTGATGTGATATCTAAATTATTTTCCTTAACCTGATATTTTCATAATTAAATCTATCTATCGTTTGCGATCTGAAAAAGAAAGTCAAGCTATCATTATTATCTTCTGCTTTTTCTTCGAGAAATCTTCCTTAATTTTATAGAAAGTTTTAATGAGTTTATCTAGCCGATATTGGGGAAAGTTATTATTAGCAAGATTCTGTTTAATTCTTGAGAGCTCTGCGTCAAAGTAAAGTTTCCGAGTAAGAGCAAATGCGTGAGAGCTCTGCGTCAAAGTAAAGTTTTAATTATTATTATTATTATACAATTACTATTTTAGTTAATAAATTAATTAATATTGTAATTACTATTTTGCTAATATTATTTACCATAACTGTATTATAATTATTATAGTGGATTATATTAAGCTCAATCCTTAAACCCAATTGCTTAAATTTAATTATGCTAGCATTATTTTTAGGGTTCAAAGGACACAACGCTGTGTTGCAATTAGTAGCCCTCTTTCAGGAATTGTATATATTAAATATTGTATTAAACAAGAACTATTTATTATAAATGTATGTTAAACTTAACAATGTAAATTATTATTTTCTTTCTGAATAAACTTTTTGAAATTGAAAATAAATTATTGAACTGCACAACTACAAGTACTAGGTCCTCAAAAATTACTCGTTACTGAGGAAAGACCAGTAAATCTGCCAGGGCTTATTAGGTGTAAAATATCACCGAAGTGTTTGGTTCAAACTTTCTTTTTGAGGGAATTGTTACCGATGTTTTCTTACTTAGACATGCTTCGAGATTTAATTGTTCTAGATTATAAAATTACTTGACTGTTCTGAGATTTACTTTCAACGAGACGGAGCACCCCATTTTAAAGAGACAACTTCAATGAGATGAACTGAAAAGCATATAAAAAATTAATACCATCCACGTTCTCAAGATTAAACTTCACTTATATTTTTCCTGTGGGAGGTATACATAAACAATAGAATTTATGCCAAATATTCAAATAAATAAACATGACACTTAATAATTGCAGTAGAGGAAATAGTTGCGAAATTATAATGAACTTATAGCTGGTTTGTAATCTTTGTTTACACGATTTAAGCATTTCACTGATGCTCAGAGACGGCATTTCAAACAGCTTGTGTAAATCTGTAATGAAAAATAATATCTGTATTATATTGATTAAATCGTCTTCATATGGCAATTTCTTCATTGTCATCATAATATATATATATATATATATATATATATATATATATATATACTTTCCTATATATATATATATATATATATATATATATATATATATATATATATATATATATACTGGTGGATATACTCTTCCTATCTAACAGATTTATGGTTTTCCGCCCTCAGGAACTACGGGGAGACTTGTGTGGTGGCGCTTGACATATCCAAAGCATTTGACCGGGTATGGCACGCGTCACTGCTCTCCAAGCCCCCTTCCTTTGGCCTTCTCTTTGCTTATTTATGTCTAGCTTCTTTCAAATCGCTTTTAATATCGGCTGTTGTTGATGGGGCGACTTTTCCTTTTCTGTCAATAGTGGTGTTCAGGGTTCTGTCTTTTATCTCCTACTTTTTATTCGTTTTCATATTAATGATCTTCGTCTGCACATCTAACTCTATCCATCATATGTTGAGATGACTCGACCTTCATTCTTCAACTCATTTCAATTCTGCCTCCTTTTACTTCAGAATTGCCTCTCGTTCAATCTTCCGATTCGCATTCGCAGACTTGATAGAATTCGAGTGTCGCCAAACCTTGTAAAATTCAATTTTTTAAAAACTCAACTTCTAAATTCCTCTCTAACACACTCCTAACCTTCCTATCTCTTTCGATGGTTCTCTCTGTCTCTCCGGTTGACAATATAAACATCCTTGGCCTTAACATAAACAAAAAAATGTCTAGGAAACCTCACATCACAATGGCTGCTAGGCGGCCTCAAAGAAACTGGGAGTTCTGTTTAGACTGGTGAGACTTTTTTCCTCTTCACAGTTATTCCAGCATACAAGGGTCTCATCCGCCCCTTGTATGGAGTAATGCTCCTCATATCTGGGGCTCAGGTTTCACCTGCTTTTGGATAGGGTCAGAGTCAAAGGCCAAAAGACTTATAAACTGTCCTGTACTTCTAGTTCACTTGACCCTATATCTTTGCGGCGAGTTGACTTTATCTCTTTCTATAGATACCGTAGTGGCAGGTGCTCGAGGGAGTTTACTCGCGTGCCGCCTCCTTTAAGACGCCCTCGTAGCACAAGGGGTGCTGTGTCGGGCACATGAGTTTTGTGTTGATGTTAGCAACTCCAGACTAGTTCGCTGCGGTGCCTCCTTCTTTCCTGCCACCCTGTTCTGTGGAATTCTCTTCCATCTTCTGTGTTTCCTACTAATTTAATCTCCCTCACTTTAAAGCCCGCGTCTGTGCCTCATCTGCGTAATTTGCGTTAGTTAAAATTTTGTTGAGTGTACCCCTCCTTGAATAGGGCTTGCCCGTGAGCGGTGGTGAGAAAAAAATAAAAAAAAAAAAAAAAAAAATTGTACTACTCGTCAAAATTAACGCACCACTGGCTCATATGTCATTAACAGGTTAGAGAAAGGACCAGAACACTATGTAACTTTATTATGCAAATACCATAGTATCAGCGATGAAATTGTGTTGGGGGTGTATAGGGTCTGCCATCGCTAAAATTAAGGTAAATGACAAACCACGTAATTCCAGCTTTAGCGATTGGTGAAAGGTTATGGCGGGGGAATGCTGAGTAGATGGTCCAATCAGGTGTGAATTTAGTCACTACAACCATGAAAAGGATTGCGCGTCGACTAACGCGTGGTGAGTGCGTACAGATTACAACAATCCATGCCGAGGGTACGGATACCGTGAACTCGGTCGACGATTTGGTGTAGCTAGTGTATCGCACACAGCCATTGCAAGGGTCGTGCACGAAAGGCGGCGGGGCAAGGCAGATCACGCCCCATGACTGGCGTTGAAGACCGTTTTATGCATATGCTGGCCGTAAGAGTTCGCCATACAACAGCAAGGCACCTTCGAATGCAGCTACAGGAGGTACATGGGGCCCGTGTGAGTGATAAACAAATACGTCGACGCTTTGCGGAACATAATTTGCTGCCACGGAGGCCGGCCATAATACCACAACACACCAGGGAGCATCAACGGACGCAACTAGCATTTGCCGGGATCACCTACGTTGGACCGTCGGCGATTGGGAGAATGTGCTGTTTACGGATGAGTCCAGAGTAAGTCTCTGCACCTCCGATCAGCGATCTAGAGTCTGTCGACGAACTAATGAGAAGTACGAGCAATGTAATATGTGGAAGCTTACTGGAGGTG
>JABUQX010134082.1:0-20164 GCA_015478945.1 Trachelipus rathkii
ATTTGGCCCTTCTAGAAGAGTGGAGTTCATACGAGCTAATAATAGAGTCATCTTATAAGGGATTATGTACATACGTGTATTGAAGTAAGGTAAGGAATAAAGTTGGGAAAGCGGGATTCCTTAATTCTTAAGTAACTAAACAAGATATGAAGGGAGGTTCTAAGCCATATACCACTACCATAAGTTTATATTTAATTATAATGACTGGGTTTACAGCACGGCCGCAATAAGTGAGCTATTCATACATGGAAAAACAAGGTATCGTTGAATCCTGGGGATAGAATACTGGTAAGTAAAGGGACGTGGTATGGGAAGCAGTAAGGTCCACATTATCATCACCCAACCATAGCAGCAGGACGAATTAAGCACGGGTGTGCATTTCATAATAATTAATGCGATAGTGTTTACATACCAGAAAGAATATATAAACGGCAAAATGAAGTAGATTGAAAAAGAAAAGAGTTTTATTGAAATAGACAAATTATTAATTAGAGTAAGATCAGTTATTCTGACCAATGCAATGAACAATAATCAATTATTTAATTATAACTTTTAGATAATTAATGATAAAATATTAAATGTTACAAAAAATATATAATAGAATAATTTAATATTTTTGTTATGTATATATAGATAAATGTATATTGAATAATATTAAATTATTTCAAATTTTACGAAAATTAATAATAAATAATAACAAGAATAAGATAACGAAAATTTTAGAACGAAGTATTCAGTATTTGATAAATCTTTTGTACGCAATAATATAATTAAATTAAATTAAATAAATTAAATAATAATACTCAATTAAATATTAATATATATGCAGACTTATTACGTGCGTATTGTACATACTGTCCTATGCTGAGGAGATAGGTATCAGTATATGTAATCTGCTATTATATAGTATCATATTGTAGTAATGTGAGTATAACCCTATGCCCGATTGAAGTAATATGTGAATGGTATGATATGATATAGTAGTTATCTTATTTTCATGGTATGATAAAGTTATGCACCCGTATATGATCCCTACCTACCTATCTGTACCCTAAGTTTATTAAGTAGTAATATAGTTATTATATTGATTAGTATCCATAGCAAATGATTTAATCATACGCATCGGTGTCAATAAATAGTTTTTGATTGCTTGTATGTATATGAATATGTTTATGTACGTATGAATATATTATTGGTGTACATGAATACTATTCATGATATAAATTGATAAGGCGAACACTGCCAAACAAAACCTCCCATAAATGGGTGAATAGTTAATCAAGATGGTCCGTATTCTCAATGTGTATGTTGGGCTAAACTCTGCCTTCATCCGATTATATGAAAGAAACACAAATAGCCCATTCCTCTAGTAGATGACATAAAAAAACTAAAATTAAATAACTAAAAATTTTTATTCTTTTTAGTCATACTGAGGAATGGATTAGGAGTACAATGATCGGAACGGTTTAGAGCATAAAGTTAGAGAATACGGACATCTTGTGCAGTAATGATCTCGAGCCCGCATGGCTTAATGTGAGTTTTTGTCTGCTTGCTCAGTAGTTCGCCCTTTATTGGATGTACACGGCTTATTTATGAATGTACCCTTGAAAATCAATTTATTTCATCTCATAATAGATTATAGTTATATTCAATAATATAGAATTCTTATATATACATAAATATATAGCATATATATATATAATTACCTCATATATAGCAAAACAAGTTAAGATAGTATAGGCTTAGAGAGTATTATAGTATTATAATATCAGTATTTATTTTATATGATATA
The DNA here is from genome assembly GCA_015478945.1 of Trachelipus rathkii. Lineage (NCBI taxonomy): Eukaryota > Metazoa > Arthropoda > Malacostraca > Isopoda > Trachelipodidae > Trachelipus > Trachelipus rathkii. Next base: position 1,793 of record JABUQX010134082.1, read on the forward strand.
TTGATATATAGTAAGTATCCACTTATATATTTGAGTATATATATGTATAGATAGTATTATATATATTAATATATTATATATATACTGATAATAATAGTTATATATTTAATATTTATTATAGTAGTAGTTATATATATAGTAATTATATATAGTAGGCAGTTATATTAATATATATAGATTATATATATATAATTAGTAGGGTTTTTTATAACTATTTATATAATATATTATATTACTACTATATTATATTAAATATAATATATTTAATAATTTATGATTATATTATATTATTTTGTAAATTACAGCCCATTAATGTCAATCACAGCAGGATGAAGGGCCTCTATCACACTCACATCTGTCCACAAAGTGGCGGATCTTCAGAGCTTTCGCTGGCAACCATGTTATAATATACTTTATAAATGTCGTCTGACGATCTTGCTTTTAGTCTTTTATGGGAACGTTTCTGTCATTTCTGGAATCCATTCAAGGATTGTTTTAGTCCCTAATTATTTGTAATAGGGTAACATGAGCCTGCCCATGCTCACTTTAACTTCTTACCTCTATTCGATAATGTCAAGTTTTTATTTGTTTAGCCCGCCTTTTCCATTCTGCAGGTCTTGTCGATCGCGCGTTAGTAGATCTCGAGCATTTTGCTTTCCATGCCCCGCTGCGCCTCCCGGAGTTTTTGTAATGATTTAGCATTTAATGTCCATGTCTAGCTACCGTAGGTCATAATATATATTATAATATATATAATATTATATATATATTATATATAAGGTGTATTATATAAATCAAGGATTTTAACTACGCGTAGAATATAGTATTACATATATATATAGTATATATAATATAGTATGTTATGAATAACTAATATTATGTCACATTTTGATTTTTGTACATAATTAACAATTTAATAAAATCGAATGGCATTGGTTCTCACTCTCTAAGTTTACTCAATCCGTTTTTTCACACACCTAGCACTCACACCACCCACACTTTATAATCACTTCTCTTCAGTAAATTTTATTCGGTCTAACAAAAAAATTTTCCAATATTACCCACACCTAATATACTTTTCTACCTCTAATAATCATACATATAATATCTATAATAATAAAAATATAAAAGTAATTAATATATATATAAATAATAATAATAATAAATAATTTATATAATTAATTAGATATAATAATATATAGATTGATAATATAATATTACATAATACTAAGAATAATAATTTCTTCCATATATGAATAATAATATAACACTTAATTTAATATAATAAAAAACAATATAGAAATAAATACAATAATAAAAAATCACAAGATATCGAGCGGCATAACTGGGGGGGTAGTGGCCAAAGCATGAGTCACCAACTCCGGATAAACCCCTCCAATATTATCCCACAATGGGTAGTCCAGACTATGGAATCCCACTTTTTGAGAATCAGAAGAAAACTTTCTTAAATGATAAATAAAATTTGAGTTGCAGTAACGTTGCGACTACTCGCTGAAAGCGAAATCGGCATCTGCCAAAGTAATCGGCTCGCGGCAAACCTTGGCAGATGTATGTTCAAAAATACCTTGCATGATGTTGCAGAATAACAGAAACTGAAAATACGTGTAACAGATATAGTACCAATATATATATATAAATATAATTATATACTAATATATTATATATATATATATATATATATATATATATAGTATTTGTATATATTCTAAATTTTTATATTTATAATTATATTTTATAGTAATATACTGAAAACTACAACATTTTAAGACTGTCGAAATTTCATCATAAAAGTTATACTTACATTCTAATAGGAAAAAGTAATTATTTTGTACATCAAATCTAATGTGTTATTAACACGTGAAGTAACATCTAAGTGTTTTTTTCATTTGATGCTCTGCCTTGATAGTATTATTACCATTTTATAACTTGTAATGTTTTGCTAAAACATTTAAATATTAAAGCATTAAAAGTATAGAGACAGTAAGAAGCCACATCTGCCCATCGAGACTAGAGTTTCTAATCTATCAATCCACTTAATTTTAATTAAGTGATCTTCTTGAACTGGTCTAAGGAAACTTCATAAATAATTTCGATCAGATGATATAAAACTTTAAGAGATTTTTTTCTACCAACCTTTTAAAATATAGTATAGTTTTGCGTACTGTAAATTTTACCATCATCTCGTTCTTAGTAAACTTTGAGATTACAATATAATTTGATTTTTAAATTAAAGCTGATAAAGTTTATTGTAGGTCGGTTTTGAATCATTTTTATTGCACCCTTGTTATTTATTCTGATGCATGGGTAGCCTAAATTTTTTCTTTAGGCCTAGCATCAAATGCTTTCCTATTTGTTTTTAGCACTAATATCTTAGCCATTTTTAGCTTTTATTGAAGTTGTTTCTATTTTCTAATATTGTACAAGAGTCTAATTGTAATATATTTTTATTCTACTCTAATTAATTTGTTAGGATTATTGTTGAATTAAAATGTTTATAAATTTTCACCTAATTTAACCATAAGTATTTTGTAGTTGATTTGATGTTATATCTTTGGCCTCGTGGACCTTTTCTCATTCTACCTCAAGTAGGCCTGGTTAAAGTTACCTTTCGGACATGCAGAGATTTCTTACGTTAAAGAAACTACTAGCACAAAATACTCTTAAAAGGCCCAATTTACCGCGGAACACCAAATTCTTTGCAAAACTTTAAAAAAAAATATATTTGTTAAGAACATTAGAAATAGAGACAGGGTAATTATGGAGTATTACTGACTTGGGTTCATGTAAATACTGAGAATTTTTAAATATCTTCTATTTAATTACAGAAATGATTTTTAAAAATTTAGCTGAAGTTTTGGGTAATTTGTTAACCCAGGGTGCCTTTCACCTGATTTTTATGAAAATCACAGGATATGCTCTAAAAAAATAATAATGAATAGTGAAAACAAAAATTATCACTTTTTTTCAGAAAAAAAAAAAAATCCAAAAAGTGTATTAAGGGAAAGTGGGGAAAAAAAGTTATACCAAAAGTGGCCCACGTCACCCCGCCTGACGCTATTACGTAAAAATATGGTCTTGCAAATTTTGGTAATTTTTTATGAAATTATTTGGTATTAGTTTTTTGCTGAGGTGAATAAACTTTACGTAACTATTGTATTAAAACTATAAAATTCTAATTTACAGAAATGGCATAAAAAAATTCTTTGAATTTTTTGGTAATTATCTAGTATTGGTAAGTCCAGTTCACGTACATAGTATATTAGGTAATTATTTCCGAATAACTGCCTCCCGTGAAGACGGCTATGTGTCGCGTGAGCCGACAATAATGTGATGACACCTGAGTAATGCGTCGACAAGCGCGAGACAAGGGCTGGGGTTTGATCGGCGGCAGCGCGCGGGCCGGAATAGGGCGTTCCGCGATTTTGGCGATAGCGCGCGTGGCAGCCAGGAACGAGGGTGCTCGATTATGCAGCCGTTCGTCGGTAAGCCGTGACAGCGTGAAGAACTGACGACGCGACGCAATTGAGATTGGAACATTGCTGACATGTCTCATATTCGAGCTCTTTTTGCATGGTCTGCTGAGTGCCATCGGTCCTGGTACGTGTAGTATGCGGTCAGTGTACCCTAGAGAGCACATGCTGCCGGGGGCCGCCACCGTCAGCTGTGCAGGGAGCCGCGTCGCGTTGAGGTACTGGGACACTACCTGCCGGACTGCCTCATAAACAGATTTTTATAAAATACAGCATAGACTCTAAAAAAAATAGTATGTAAGAATAAAAAAAAATTTACTTTGTTCTGAAATGTAGGAAAAAAGTTAAAAAAATCCTTTCAAAGTTGTAAAAAACCCTATTGGATTTTGTTATTGAAAAACAAAACGAAATTTTTTTTTTTTTGAAAATCACAAGATCTTTCTAAAAAAAATACAATAATGAAGAAGATAGTGAAAGAACGAAAATGACTGACTTCTTTAGGAAAAAAAAGTTCAGCCATCTGAAAGTTTAAAATTTCCCATAGACTTTCTTATAATGAAAAAAAAAAAATTAGTGGGCCTTCGTGCTCGTTTTAGGGCCATCCTAGTATCCAGGTTATGATAAGATTTGTTAATTTTCTACATAGATTTTTCTCTGTTATAACCTAACAAAACTTATCATGACCTGACGAATTGAGCCTGAAATGAGACCTACCTGGATCGATCAATTATTGAAAAGTCTATGTGATTTTTAACAACTTTCGTTTTTGAAAAACGATTTTTTTCCTAAAGAGAGCGACAAAGATATTTTTTTTTTATTCTCATTATTATTTTTTTAAGAGTCGTAATGCTGTGATTTTTATAAAAATCTGTTTTAGCAGGCAGTTTATTGGAATATTACACGTATATTAAGAGATTAAGCATTTGCATTTACAAAAATGGTTGTTAAAAAAAATTATTTGAAAAGTTTTTTTTATCGGATTTTCATGTACATATTATAATGATTTTAAGAAAGAAAAAGTATAAAAAATTAATCGTTCCCGAAAATGTTTAACGGCCTAATTTTCCTAACTTTTTATTAAAGGGAGTACTCGCTATCCGATCTTTGTTGTCGATTTTTTATATATCGAATGTAATTAATTATTTTTCCGATAATCGATAATTTGTAAAGTTTATCAACAATTCGAGATACCAATATTTCGCTACGTAATATTAAAAAAAAAAAAAAAAAATTCGCAAACGAATTTTTTGTAATAATAAAATAGATAATAAAATAAATATATAAAGTAATAATAAAATATTTTTTCTTAAATAATAACAATACACGCAGATAGTATATAATATATAATATATATAATATGTATAGTATTGTATAGTCTATATATATGATCGACCATATTAGTATATAATATGTATACGTATATAATAGGCTATATGCATATATGGGCAAAATTATTTTGACTAGTTGGAAAATTTTAACGAGTACGTTGAAACAAGCTGCGTAGAGTCGGTATTAGATCGACTCGTGACGAATTTCGTGAGGCGATTGAGTCACTAAATACTATATATATATATATACTATATACTATATTAATATATATATATATATATTCGGTATATAATATATATATATATCTATATATAGCTTATAATAATATATATATGCACGAGCCCATTATGGGGGGCTCGGCGAGCCGGACGGGGAACAGATGGGGGACGTTTTCCTACCACCGTAAGGGGAAAGGGGGCGGAAGGAACCCCACGCGACACCGCGACAAATACCAAAGAGGCGGTGGGTTCCGGAGACCCCTTCCCCGGAAGGGGGTGGGAAAATAGTCCCTACCCTTTCGTTCCCCACGGAAAAGGCGAGAGCCCCGACTCCTGCTATCGGGGGCGGGTCTACCCTAGACCCATTAGTTTAAAAAAATTATTTTTTTTAAAAAACTAAGTGGGATACCCCAAGGGTTAAAACCGCAGAGATGGCGGAAGTCGGGGTCTCTCGGCCTTCCGGAAAACGACAGGGGTGTGACTATTTCCCCCCCTCCGGGAGGGCTCCGGAACCCCCGGCTCTTTGGTAATTTGGGTGTCGGCGGGCGGCTTCCTTCACCGCCCTCCACTCGGGGATATGGAAAACTGTCCCCCAATCTGTTCCCCGTTGGCTCGAGCCCCCTAATAGGCCGTGATATAGGCCTATTAAGGGATATAATAATATATATATAGTAATATAGTATATCTATATAATAATATATATATATAATATACCGCCCGCTACTCTAACCCGTGTAGATATATATATATATACTAGTATAATATAGTATAGTAATATATATATATTTTATATATATATAGTATAATACTATATATACTAATATATATATATATAATATATACTATAATATAGGATATATATATATAATAACATTCGTATTTAGGTGTGATATTAATTCCGTCTTTTTTTTATTGTATACATTACGCACAAATATTGTTTTACAAATTTTTTTAATTTCTTTGATACTATTTACGTACACTATGTCCTATAATATAGATTCCTCAAAATTAGTGAAAAACTTGACGTGTAGAAAAAAATAATATCATAATCGTGACTAATAATTGTATACAGTATTTAACAGAGATTCATGTATCCCGTACACGACGGTAAAATGCCGAATTGTTATGATTTTCAGAGAGTAATGAACAAGTAAGTATTTTTAGTGAAAATATTCATTTAAAAAATATTAACTCAAAATGCGTAAAAATAAAGTAGATATATAATTTTTAAAAGACCAATTAACTAAATCTGAAATGTTTAATAATAAATTTTATTAGGTATCTATGTACGTGAACTGGCTTACCCAATACGTAGAATAATGTATGCACAATTGCTTTGTTATTATTTACCACAGATTAACGAGGGATAGTTGATTAGAAAATTGGCATATATATCGTTAATAAGAAAATAACTGATGAAAACTGGATGACAAAATATATTTTTAATATTTATCGAGGTTAATTTTTTTTTTTGAGGGATAAAGCTATCGATATTTTGTTTTAAATTTTTATTCTATATTGACGAGGTTTGGGATTGCCTTTAGATAGCAGATTCTTCAATTATCAATGCTCGAATGAATGCTCATAAGTAAGAATTCATGATTTAAGTACATATAATTGAATATACCAAATGTAGTTAAATAAAAAAAATAAAAATTTGTATTTTAAATTTATCGTTGATAACTTGTGGAGTATTACTTCGACTTTTGATTCACCCGTACAATAGTATATTAAAAATTAAATAAACAAATTCAATTTACAAGAAAAGTGGTTGTTAAAAAATTATTGTGAAGGTTTTTTTTTAAGCAGCATTTGGGAGTTATTTTGAGTTAATATTTTTCAATTAAAAATATTAATGAGTAACGCTCCTTGAAAATCATAACAATTCGGCTTTTTTCCGTTCGTGTAGGGATGAGGAATCACTGTTAAAATGCGTTTCAGACTTATCCGATTACATCTAATATCGATATATTTTTCTATAATTGATTTTTCACTAAATTTCGAGAATCATATTATAAGGACATCAGGTACGTAAATGAGATGCAATGCGAGCTGCTCCAAGAAAATAAAAAATTTATTCAACATTTATTTGCGTAATATATAAAAGAAAAAAAAGTACCAATTAATATCACAGTATAGACCGATATATATATATACTCATATATACGTATATATTAAGTTAAATATTTAAAATAGGTATGATATATATATAATGCTATATATATGGTATATATATATATATATTAACCGGTATATATACTATAGTATATAGTAAAAGGGCAATGATTACTAGCCAGATATATAGCTACCGCTATTATTATAAAGAGGCTTATTTATAGGTATCTATAGCTGATTTCAGTTTCAAGATAATTCTTTAGTGGCAAGCTTCTGGAAATTATTTCCAGAAGCTTGCCACTTAAAAATTTTCTTAAAAAAACCTTAAACTTACCTGTTTTCTAAACTTAGAAATGTATTCGAACTTGGAAAATTTTTGGTCCAAAATGTGTGGGTCGCTGTCTACAGCTTTACCTATATTATTAGTTATAATATATATTATATATATATATAATATAATAATATATATATTATATTATACGTCATAGTGTTATATACATAATTTTATATATATTATATATTATATGCAGTGACTCAATTTAGTCGAGTACTCAGCTACGAGTCTCAATCGCGCAGCTTGTCAGCTAAAGTATAATTATCTAGCCATTGTCATCAGTCTAGTTAAATTACTTGCATATTATATTAAGTGATAATATAGATATATAATATGACTATATATATAGACTATATATATATATACGTAGTAGTGTAGTAGATATATAATATATACTGATATATATAAAATATATTATATATTATTATATATATATAGATGGTAATTTTCTATATTTTGAAATGAAATATATTTTTCTGAAAATATTTTCTAAAAGTTCCAAAACATATTCTGAAGTTTAGAAAAGTTGTAAGTTAAGTAAGTTTTTTAAGTCAAAAAATATCTTTGAAGTGGCCAAGCTTCTGGCCATAATTCCAAAGCTTGCCACTATAGAATTTTCTTAAAAAACTTACTTAACTTAAATTTTTCTGAACTTAAGAAAATTTTTTTGGACTTAAAATTTTTTTCAGAAAACTAGGTGAACTGATTAGAATATTTGACCTTAGCCCTATATATACTATATATATATATATATATACTATATATAGTAGATATATATATAGTATATATATATATATATATTATTATATATAGTATATATATTATATATAATAATATAGTGTATATATATATAACTATTAAATTAATTATTTCTTTTTACATTACATAGAAAATATTGCTTTCCAATTATTATTATTTTTTTAATTTAAATATTTTTAATTTTTTACTTACATTTTTTTAATAAAATAAAATTATTGATAATAGATAAAACAAATATAATATTGATGTATCAATAGGTTGAACGCATTTCGACCGTCATTCCTTCATCCCTACACAAACAAAAAAAAACGCAAAAAGTTATTGTTTTTCCTAGCATTTTTTTTTTTTTTTATATATATTTTTTATTGAAAATATAAATTAAATTATACGCTAATCGGAAAAAAATTTCACACTTCAAAAGAATTTTTTTTATAAATCTTTTTTGTAAATTATAAGTTTATAGTTTTAAATTGCAACTAGTTACATAAAAGTTTATTCACCTCAGCAAAGCTATTACCAATTATTTATATAGCGTCGGGCGGGGTGACTTGGACCACCTTAGGCATAACTGAATGGTTTCCCCCTTTTCCGCCGAAAACCTTCACCCTTCCCCTAATGCCACTTTTTGGACATTTTTATTTTTTTGTTAAATCACGGCCTATAATTAACTCATAAAGCACAAAAAAAAATAATAATGTAATTCTATAATAAAAGTTTTTATTAAAAGTTTGAATAACGCTGAGTCAGCCTGACCGTGAGGGTGAAGCGGACCACCATTGAGGGGTGATCCGGACCATCTGTTTATAAATTCGTTCCTTTACGTATAATTCAAATTTTATATTTTAATTTTTACTTATATATAATATTATTTATCATTATTAAAATTTGTAAATAAGTAATAAAAATGTCCATAGAAAATAAATAAAAATATAGAATAAATAAATAAGGTGGTCCGATTCACCCTCTCCGCTTAAAAAAATTTTGAACACTATTTTTTGATTCGTGTTTTTTTTTAAAATTTCATTAATTTTAAAAAATTTTCAACTTAATGATAATTTTTCTTCTTTTATTTATAATTTTAAATTAATTATAACGTAATAAAAATGTCAATAATAATACGTAAAATACGAAAAACAATGGTGGTCTGAGTCACCCCTCCATCAATTTTTTTACGGCGGGGTGAATCGAACCAAGTTAGGGACCCGGTTTTTTTGCCATTTTATTTTTCTAAATACTGTTGGGATCAAAAATTAACATTTGCCAGTTTAAAGCTAAACATACTCAAGTTGTATACACTGAAAAAATATTAAAATCGATCCACAATTTTTCATTTTATAACGAAGTTAAAAAAACTCACATTTTTCAAAAGTGAAATTCTATTGAAGGACATTTTGTACCCTAATTTCTAACATTTTTTTTTATATACAAAACTTTCTAGAATTAAAGATGATCTAAATAAAACTTGTAGTACTACCGCGTGGCTATTAAATGAGCGAAAATTTTTTTTTTTTTTATTATTATTTTTTATTTTATTTAGAGTGGACCGAATCACCCCTCCTAAAGAGGCAGACCTGGTCACCCCGCCCGACGCTCCCCTCTATCTATAATATTGAAAAGTTGATTATAAATTTTTTTTTAAAGATATTCGTGTTAACGATAATCTGAAACATACTTTGACAGTCAGTATTTCTTCATCCCTATACAAACAAAATAAAGTTGAAAAGATATGATTTTCATAGTTATTTTTTATATTTTTATTGAAAGTATTAACTTAAAATAAACTCAAGTCAGTAATACTCCACAATTACCAGAGACAGTAAGAAGCCATGGGCCTATTGAGACTGTCCCAGGCAACCCGCTAACCAAACATGCTCATGCAAATCCACAAAGCACCCTAGGCCTTGTCAAACTACTGTAACTTAAAACCCACCAATTTGACTTAGAATATAGTAGCTAGCTATATGGTACCCAAACCATCCACATATATACCTTAATAACTTAGTTATAGTTATACATGCAGTTTAACCTTAATAACTATTATAGCCTTATAGCTATGGTATTTTAAATTTAAAGTAAATATAATAACGCTACGAAAAGTCTACACGGTTGATGAAATTATACCTCACTTGCACCATAGCTTATATAGGCATTAAGTAAGTATAGTAAGCATTCATTCAGTAAAGGGATTATTAATTTTTGGAAAGGTTTGCCACTGGAGGTTGTTAAGTGCTACTCTATTGCAATATTTAAGAAAGGATTGAATAGGTATATGGATAATTTTTTTTATCATATAGGTAGTATATTTTGACTAAGCATAATTGCAGAGTTTTTAGTTACAGTAGTTATTAAGGTTAAAACTGCATGCCATGACTGACAAACTTTTGAAAGCTTGTAGTGTGGTTAGCGTGTACCTTAGCTATAGTTTTTTCTTTTAGTTGTAAACTTTGTGTATACTATTTAAGTTATTGACAAGCCCTAGAGTGCTTAGTGGATTTGCATGAGCATGTTTGGGGATTGGTTCTATTGGTTGACTGGGACAGTCTTGATAGGCCCATGTGGCTTCTTACTGTCTCTTTATTTCTAATGTTTTAAAAATAACTGATTTGAAGATTTAAATGCATGGCACAAGAGTAGGGTTGGGAAAGGAAAAAAACAAGCTCGTTTTTTTCCGAAAAAAACGGTTTTTTTCATGAAAAAAACACAGCCTGAAAAAAACAAGTAAAAATTTGTTTTTTTCGTTTTTTTCAATTAAGTTGTGGAATTTACATGTTTGAACAATTATATTATAAATTTTAGCAAATATGCCCTAATTTGGACATTTTTTGGTTCCAATTTCCTACAAGGTGGAAGCCCCTGAGTTTGTGTTCAAAATTTTTATGGGTTTTCCATATTTTTATTTTATATTCTGAATTTTGATATTCATAATATTTTGTTTGTGGCTTCATTAATGTTTTCTTACTCTATTTCAGCTTTCAGTAACATTTTTATCATTAATTATTTAATCAGAATTTTGAAATGCCACATGCAAAAAGTTGTGTGACTGTACTTTTTAAGGAAATAAAAGGTATCAAAGGATCTCACATGAAATATAACTTTTGTTTGTAGTGAAGACGTTGCAAACTAGTATTTATTGTCATAATCTAGAACTGGGGAAATTTCTGAAAAATTTTGCCCAACTGAGAGAGATGATTATGCTAGGCAGCTAAGCTTAAGAGTCCTGTTACTGCCGCCTGCTCCTTCACCACTGTCATTCTCAGACACGACACTTCATACGACTGAGATATCAGACTTTTCAGTTATTCAAAATTAAATGTGGCTGATCACGCTGATGAGCCGCAGTGATAATGAGCTTGACAGTAGTCGCAGCACAGTAGTCCAGTTACTCAGTAAGTGACTGGGGTCTGGGGGAGTGGGGACTAGTGAGATTAGTGAATAAAAAGTTGATATTCCAAAGCCAAATATTTAATTTAGTCATTCACTCATGCTCCTTCATTTACACAATCGTTGGGTAATGAGATTTTAATCTTTCAAATATTTTTATTGATTTCATTTGCATCCCTTAAGTCACTTTTGAGTTTTGTCATTCAGAACTCATTCTCATTATAAATATAATATACATTATATATTTAAAAAGCTAAATTTATAAATATGATTCACTGGCCAACAAAGATTTTTGCGGGCAAAAACATTTGAAGGTCATTTATAGGTAACTTGTTGCCTGCCCTGATTCCAAATATGACCGTTTTCCTAGATTGGCTCTCTAGTTTTTGAGATACAGGGTGTCACAAAAGTACATTAAATAACAACAATTGATAGTGAGGGAGAGTGTAATGTCATTCACATAAAAAACACAAAAGATAATATCAAATGTTTAATGAGTAAGGTAAATAAAAAATGCTAATAGGGTCAATGAAACATTCAATTCAGTTACAATGAAATCACAATTAATTGCATTAACAGAATCGCTGTCATATATGATTGTATCCTGTGTGCAGAATGTGGAAATCACGTTGAAGGCTCCAACAATAGTGCTCAATCGATGTGTGATATCCCCATTTTCCTTGGTGATCGTTTCTTCCATCACCTTGATACCTAGATTATCCGGAAACCGATCTAAGTTGACTATGTAGAAAGTGAACTTTTATGCTCCTTCTAAAGCATTCAAATTTTTGAAGTCTGAAAAGCATTTCCTGTACGAGTTCTACATAGTTGGCCGTTTATGGTTGCCCAAAAGTTCTGACCACCAAGACAAAACTTTTCCAGGCAGATTCTTCAATATCAGAAGGTTTATGAAATTGTTCATCCTTAATATTTGGCGAATTTGAGGGCCGCTAAAGATTCAAGCTTTGAGTTTCTCCAGTACTCCAACTGGAAAAAATCTGCAAAATATATTTGAAAACATTCACCATCTTTGTCTAGGGCCCTAACAAATTGCTTCATCAGTCCTAGTTTGATGGTGGAGTGGTGGGAAAATAATTTTTCCCCTGTCAACCAGTGGTTTTGTTAATGCATATTTGATGCACCTAAACTCAGTCCATATCTTCCCTAGCAGGTCAATACCAACTTTCTTCCTAGTCGGTCTTACTTTAGCCGCTATACTAACCTACAAGCATATGAAACAAGGGTACATTAGTATATCCGCTTTGCTGCCCAAGTAGATGTTGACCATCTTCAATCAACGCATATAGACTACTGGTGTTCAATTATATCTAAGCGTCTGCAAGATCATTCTTATATTTTCATATTCCTCTTCAGTTTTGTTGAGTGACCTATTGGAAATCGATGCATAACTATTGCCATTGGTCAATAAAACACACTTCAGCTTCTCGTTGAACTATCCATAAACAATGGCCAATCTTCTGGTCGGGTATTTAGGTAACCCCATTTTGGAGTAGGAGTCCAGGGATGTTCTTACGGTATACTAGGTCTTCTTCTTCAAATGAAATATGGAAAGAAGTACTACCTCTCGTCCGAAAAATTATTTTACTCGGCCCTTTAGAACAGTTCTTTTCAACTTAGTCTAGAATGCTAAAAGCTCAGAATTTGCTTGGAGAGACTTAACTCTCGTACTAAATCATTGAACTCTTCCTGGGAGAACTGTTGCTGTGTAGAAGTACTTTCTTCCTATTCACTACCACTATCTGCACGTGTGCAACCAAATCCTGGATATCTTCTTCATCAGACAATGTTAGGTCTGGAGTGTAGTGAACACTGCGGATGGGGGACATTGTTTGAGTGTGGTACAGGTCGCCTTCCTGATTCCAAATCTGGATACTCAAATTTAAGTTTCTTGTAAACGATTGATACCGTTTCACATTAACTCACACAAAACTAATAACAGTCCACTTTGTGTGAATTCTTTGGCTCTCGCCAATAAACCATCAAGGCACACCAAATTTTAAACCTTTCTTCGTCCCTTTTTCCACTGACGTAAATTTTTTGACGCACGTTTTCAGACCATATGGGGAGCCCAAGACTTATCTTGGTCTCCGAGTTTCATTCCAAGTATGCCAGATATGCTTGCTCACAAAGTTAGTAATAATTTCTTCTTTGGTTCTATGGCAAATATTCATCCACAGATGTAGCAGAATAGCAGAATTTATTCAAGCAGGCTCTTCGTGAAGTAACTCATAGTGTTTCTGGAAAATAGAAAAAAATAAAGTATATATAAAGGTAAACCCCTTAAAAAGAAATAAATATATACTGTACACAAATATCCATTAAAAAAGATATTTGTATAAAAGAGTATTCTGGAACACCCTGTATCTCCAAGAACTAGAGCCAATCTTGGAAAACTAATGTCATTTCTGAAATCAGCACACCTGATATACTATAAATTCGATAAAATATCCTTGGCAGCAAAAAAAAAAAAAATTTTTTTTTTGTTGGCCAGTGATACAAATGTAAAATACATAGTTAAATTAGTAAGTAGAAGCCTACAAACAGCAGTCTGCAGGCTACAACCTTCTGTAAATTGTAACGAAAACAATTGATAAAATATAAGAGAAAGGTAGTTCTGCTATTTTATAAATCATAATGGAATATTTGTTTAATTTCAAGTATCCTTATATTTGAAAAATGAAAATACTCAAGTGAAATATCATATTAGCCTCTTTATATTTTAAAAAATACATTTAATGAAAAAAACTGAAAAAAACGAAAAAAACATGTTTTTTTCCTGAAAAAAACATGATTTGAAAAAAACGTTTTTTTTCCCAACCCTACACACGAGCATCTGTCTATAGGGGACTCTGTCTCCATACCCGTCAACCTATGAGGTTTGAGGAGCTACTAAAATATATAGTTGTTTCTTCATAACTGTTCATGGGTCTTGGGGCAAAGTTGGCAGTCCCCTGTAGACAAATTTTCATGGACCATGCATTATTGCATTTGCATCTTAATATTGTATATTACAGCTTCTTGGTGTATCATTGTTATTTATTTTTTACATAAATATTAAAAAAAAAACAAAAAAAACTTTACTCTGAAATTGCCAAATATAGCTATAGGGTAACCTGAGATGAAGTGGAATACCAGATGAAGTGGAATCCTTTTTACCCAATAATATATTATTTTTTGAAATGTCCAATTTATCCAAATATAAATTTTAATAGCTCAATTTAAAGCTCCTTCCATGTATATTATTTTGTTATGAGTGAAATTCAGAAAAAATTAAGGTTATGAAAAGTGGTTAAAAAAGTTGAAAAAAAATTTGAAAATGTTTTGAGTTTGATATTTTGGCCCTCAGAAACTTTAAATTAAAAAAAAAAAACCGTCATTAAATTAAAAAAATAAAAATTTCTTTACTATTTTTAAAAACCACTTTTTGATACATGTACATATCATTTAAGTACAGTATATATAGCTAAT
Organism: Trachelipus rathkii; assembly: GCA_015478945.1. Taxonomy (NCBI): domain Eukaryota; kingdom Metazoa; phylum Arthropoda; class Malacostraca; order Isopoda; family Trachelipodidae; genus Trachelipus; species Trachelipus rathkii. The sequence continues at coordinate 16,909 of JABUQX010134082.1, forward strand.
ATTAATTTCAAATCCTTCATTTTAAAATTTCTTGAATTATATAAATCACAAAGTTTATTACACATTTTTAGTTATCCAAGGTTTTCACATGTGGCAACTCATTCTTTTTATGACTATAAAATTTATTACTTTTAAATTGTAATGTGTGGTGTGAAAATGGTGGACATGGAATAAATTTTAGGTAGCTATATCTAATTATTGATTTTTTTTTTTTTTTTTTTTTTCTTAGGTTCTAATATAGGCAGCTAAATATTAAATAGCCTATTTTCAAATTATGATATTTTGAGATAATTATAATACATTTTGACCTTGGGATTGAGTGGACCACAACAAATATTCACTGGCTCAAATTGGTTATTGAAAAACCTTTTGTTTAATTTCACAGTGTAGTAACAAGATCTTGGAATTAACGCATTTTATATAAATATACCATATATATATTAGCTTAATATGATATGCAAATAACATATCCAGATAAATATTAAAAATATTCAGAAGCTATTGTACAAAGAGTTATCCATTTAAACATTTTACAAAACATAAAAAATACTAATACAAATTTATATACGGGATGGGAGTACCAGCCTTTTTCCGATGGTTATCCAGGAAATATCCATCTGTTATAATCGAATGTGTGGAAGAAACGGTAAGTTGGAGTGATTATTTAATGTTTTGTTAGTCTACCTAAGCTAGTAGGATTTATACGAAGTTTATTAATGTAGTTACGCAATTTGTAATTATTTATTGTATTCTTGCCTGTTATTTCAAAGATTTAAAATTAAAGTTCTAAAGATTAACAAATCTTGTGAATTTTAAAAATAGGCCTATGGTATTTATATAAATTAAGAAATAATGTGTGTTAAATACAGATTAATTATATTTCCTCATGTTAAAATTAGGTCTGGTTAGACGTATTCTAAAATATCATTTCCAAAATTCAGTCAGGTTAAAGTCTAATTATAATATACAGGTATGTACTGTTAGAAGTAGATTAGATTTTACTGTGTTAGAGGCATTTTACCCTGCTTAGAATAAATATGGATAATAAATTTGATACAGATGATTTTAAATATTTTATATATACTGGTATATATATATATATATATATATATATATATATATATATATATATATATATATATATATATATATATATATATATATATATATATATATATATATATATATATATATATATATATATATATATATATATATATATATATATAATATATATACTATATATATATATTAACATATATATATATATATATATATATATATATATATATATATATATATATATATATATATATATATATATATATATATATATATATATATATATATATATATATATATATATGTATATATATATATATATATATATATATATATTTTTATTTTTTACAGTTGTCACCACCACTCCGGGCGACCCTATTCAAGAGAGGGGGTGTACGCCTCAAGTACTAACTAACATAAATTAATACAGATGAGCACAGGCCTTGGGCTTTGAAGTGCGGGAGATTAAATTCAGCAGGAAACACAGAAGATGGAAGGAATTCCACAGAACAGAAGTGGCTGGAAGGGAAGGTGCCGCAGCGAACTAGCCTGGAGTTGCCAATATCCACACAAAACTCATGCGCTGACACAGCCCACTTGTGCTACGGACGTCGTAAAAGGTGGAGAATGCCTTGGTGACAAATTCCTCATTTTATATATGCTAAGGTACCCATAGAAAGAGATAAAGCACCAAATCGCGCGCAAAGATGAAGGGTCAAGTGAAGTGGAAGATACAGAACAGTTTATAAGTCTTTTATTGCTTGGCTCGACCCTGTCCAAAGCCGGGTGTGAAACCAAACCCCCAGATATGAGGCAGTACTCCAAAGGGAGGATGAGGCCCTTGTATATAGCTGAAGCAACTGAAGAGGAAAAAGTCTCGCAGTCTAAACAGACCCCCAGTTTCTTTGAGGGCTGCCCTACCAAACGTTATGATGTGGGGTTTCCAAGACATTTTTGTTTATGTCAAGGCCAAGGATGTTTATCTTGTCAACAGGAGAGGAAGAGAGAACCGTCGAAGAGATAGGAAAGTTGGAAGGTGTTTTTAGAGAGGAGATTTGTAGAAGTTGAGGTTTTTAAGAATTAAATTTCACAAGGTTGAGACGACCCCACCGGAAATCTATCCAGATCAGCGAGAATAGAATCGGAAAAAATAAGACGAGAGAAGAGGCAATTCAAGAAGTAAAAGAGGAGCAGAATTGAAATGAGTTGAAGAATGAAGGAATTAGTCATCGGCATACGAGTGGATAGAGTTAGATGTGCGGGTTAAGAAGATCGTTAATGAAAGTAAGAATAAAGTAGGAGATAAGACAGACCCTGAGGGAACACCACAATTAACAGAAAGAAAAAGAAGAAGTCGCCACGTCAACAACAGCCGATATGAAAAAATTTAGAGAAAGCTAGACCAAAGAAATCAAAGAGAAGGAGGTCGCCCAAAGGTAGGAGACTTGGAAAGCAGTGACTTATGCTATACCGGTCAAATGCTTGGAATATGTCAAGCCATGCCCGCATAAAGTCTCCCGTGGTTCCTAGGGGCGGGAAAACCATAAATCAGTAGATAGGAAAGTATATCGCCCAGTAGCGATATAAACCTGAAAAAGCCTTTAGCGTCGGAAGAAGTGAATAAGACCAGATGATCCCAAATGAGAGTTGAGAAGGGTTTCAAAGATCTTAGATAGAACACAAGTGAGAGCTATAGGGCGATAGTTAGAAGGATCAGAGCGGCTACCTTTTTTCAGAATCGGTTGGACATGTGCGTGCTTCCAACACTGAGGAAAAGTGTTAGTAGTGAGACATAGAGAATATAGTTGAACTAGGGACTGAGCCACCTCGGGAGCACATTATCTCAAAACTCGGGAGGAGTGCCCTCCGGGCCACCCCGCCTTCTAACGTTCGTAGATTTCAGGCCCATGCACCCGATCCGAATGTAATCACAGGCAAGGCATAGGACACCTGAGAGCTAACTTGCCTATAATTTCCCAAATCTTCCTTACTACCTTTCTTATAGATAAGCAAACCTTATGTTGTTATCCAATGCTCTGGTACTTTACGAAATGTTATAGATCTTTTAAAAATAAAATTTGGGTCAATATGGTCCAGTAAAGTTTTAATTTTTTTTACCTCAATTTCAAATTCTGTAAGTCTATTTATTACATGCATAACAGTACTAGCCTATGTCTCCAAACTATTATCCAAT
>JABUQX010134083.1:0-13112 GCA_015478945.1 Trachelipus rathkii
AAGAGACCTGAGATAGTAGCAGAATCGGTGGATGAGAAGCTAGTAGTAAGAGAGGGAGGGTGTTTATTATGTATAGGTAGTATAGGACTTAAAGATAGGTAATGATGGCGCTGTTAGATAGGAATTAAGAGCCCATCATATGATGCAGTATGTATATTTTAGCTTAATGTGAGTAATGTTATATTTGTAAAGGATAGAGGTAGATGGAAGGAGACGCAGATTGAGAGTGATGATGTAGAGACAGGTTGCAGTGTAGGCTATTATATTAAATTGTGAAAGTGAAGCAGAGTAGTAGATGAGTGTCGGAGCATATATAAGCGTAGTGCGAAGATTGCAATATCGTAACAACTTCATACGTAAGCTGCTTGCACCGAAAGTTCACACAGAAACCAGTCATTAAAAGAGAGAGTGACTAGGATGAGGGGAGGTGCTAATAACAATGGTCAGCCACACCAAGCGAGATCTCTCTCTCTCATATACACCACTTGCTTCGATCCCGACTTACACCGCACGATATACATAACGGAGACATAATATAAAAAACGGATCATGGATATCATAAGTATGACGAGACAAAGTAAACTCATGAAATATCAAGTAAGATGGTCACAGTGCACAGTGTTGACTGATTACGGAGGTCAGCAGCATCAGAGAAAGACATGACATTCGAGCATGAAAGAGCTAAGATTCGCATGGCAGCTAACACAAATGAAATGTAATTATCCGTCTAATAACAGTCTAGTATATGCGTCCTACATATAAGAGAGGTCACGTGATTAATATAATTGAGGAAAGGAATGTGTGGGCATTACATATCAATGCAAGTGAAGTGGATATCTTATATATATAGTGATACCTATGATTTGAAGAGCCTACTGATGATAAGGAGAGTAAGTCATAATCAAATGGTGAGACGGTGAGTCGTCTTAAATTTATCCTGTGCCATTGCTGGGACAGGTAGTCGTACTGATCTATAGAATATTATACCCTATTATCAGCACTCGTTCCAGTGAGGACAGAAGTGGTACTAATATACTAGCGAGGCATAACCCAGCTCAGCTAATTTCACACGACCGAACCTAATTGTGAAGTATGTGACGTGATGGCAGGAAGGGAAGTCTGGTCCCCGAGATATACGCTATAAAGTGTAATGTGACCTATTGGAACGCACTTATACCACTATTATCTCTACCTGTGGCATCGTAGTACACACTACTATTTTCATATTCTAGATAGGATTCAGTAAATAGATATAGAAGTTACAATCAATCGTAACCGATTTTTATTGAGGAGATGGAAGCTTTCCATTAATCGGTAGTGTAGGTGGTATTACTCGATACAGCGACGCACGATAGAGTTCCATCCCGTCTGGATGATTAAGCATTCCTTGGAACCATCTATGGAATGTGAAAGCCCCGACGGCCTCACTACCGGGGAGTAAGTGTGAGCGATATTGTTTTATTCGAGTCATCCTGTCAACACCTACCTAGACCATATGCTGGTGGAGAGTAAGTTAGTAATATATATATTAAATATTATTATAACTAGGTAGCATAAGCACCTATGTCCAGGAGAATATACCGGTTTATAGGTTCATCTATTAGACTAGCTTCAACAAGTTTTAGAGTATTAGCCCAATATATATATATAAATTAAAAGTCACAACGCCCATACGGTAACTCAAATATTGATGTAATTGTTGAAAGGAAATAAGAACTTAAAAGCCATTAAAGTTAAATGGACAGAGAGTTGAACACATGATAGAACAGAGACAGTGTAGTGAAAGGAAAGAACGTGAAATGACACTGACTAGCAGGTATAAAGTACTGATGCCTGGCGTTACCAAATCAACAAAAATCATCTGCGTCAAGTATATCACTCAAAGTCAACGTACACTTGTTGAGTATATACGTAGAGGTCAGATCGTATAATTTGAGTTGGATAACTACGTACTACAAAATGTAATTACCTATATTCACACTAGTACTTAAACTATGCCTGCTTTAGTGAGTGATATACTAGGTATTATACTATAGAAATAGTGATGAATATAATAGTCATCACAAACCCATCGCGCTGCAAGAATATTAGATAAGGGTTCAAGGAACTGGTAAGATACAGAACGTTTTTAAATTAAATTTTATTTGGCCTTATTAAGTCTATGATATCCTGTTACTAAAAACCGTGAGGGTGAACTATGATAGCCCCCACCTACTACAGATATACTGACCATAATATACTCAATAACACAGGGGAATAGGCCCTGTAAATAGCTGTATAAACTGAGAATAATGAATATGAGAATAAATATAGTGAGTATCTTAGAGTGAGCAGTATACAAATTAATTATATGATTCAGTTCTGTAAATGAAGTTATCTACCTATAGTATAACTATCGATGTACATATATTTGGGTGAGTTTAATATATGAAAAGGTATATATTCATAAGACTTTTTTAATTTATGTTCAAAAAGGCAAGGATGTTTAAAAGATTCGCTAATTTGATTCAGAATGAAAGAGAGTCGGAGAAAGTGAAGAAGGGAAAGTTTAGGAAAAGTGTTTAGCGAGGGAGATTTGCAAAAGTTTGGGTTTTTGTTAAGAGAATTAGATTCGGGAGGAGATGAAAAGATTTCAATCGGAAAATTCTATCAGATACAGCGAGAAAGATCGAGACAGATTTGACTATCATCAATCCTGTTAGGTTTAAAGGGAGTGTTTTTGAAAAGAAAAAGAGTATTGAAGGTTGGATTCATCGCATATTGAATGGATAGATGTCATGTGACAGATGAGAAGATGTCATTAAGTTGAAAAGTAAGAATATTATGTCCACCTTTAGGGCCAAACTCTGAGGTACAACCATATTAACAAGAAAAAAGACGTTTCGGAACTCGACTAGATTATGGACAAAACGTTAAAAAAGAAGCCAAATTAGTAAAAAAGTAGAAAGGCTGAAACCAAAGGAGGGAGCGGGGAGAGGCAGTGACGTTCTTATTTTTTTGCCATACCGCGTTCATATGCTTTGGATAGTCAAGCGCCACGACATATGACTATCCTGTATGTAAAAATGAAAAATAAACTGGTTAAATACAAAGGATATTAAAATTATACACCTAATATTATAAATAGACCGTCCTAAATTTATACTGGCGTTCTTATTCAAGAAGAGAATGAGATTCCAGATGATCAAGAAATGAGGGTTGAGAAGGGTTTGAAAGATCTTAGATTAGAATACAGGTGAGAGCTATATTAGAATAGTTGGAAGGATCAGAGATGCTTCCTTTTTTCGGGAATAGGTTGGAATGCTCGTGCTCCAACACTGAGGGAAAGTCTAGTATTAAGACATGAGAACATGTTGAACTGAGTTGGGGGTAGCTCGTAAGCACATTCTTCTCAAAATGCGGGGTGAGGAATGACTATACGGCCCGACATTCTAAGCGTCGAGATTCAGGAGCTCATATGCACGATCAAATGTTATCACAGGTAAAGACATAGGACACATAAGAGAGAAAGAGGGAGAAGAGGGACATGCCGAGAATCGGTCCTGGGTTGAGGTGTGTATGGAATTGAATAGGCAAGAGCTCGGAGGTAGGAGGATTGTTCCGTTGGAGAGTGTATAGTGGTCACGACTAGAGGTCACATCGATGGAGATCGGAATAAGAAGAATGGAAGAGGCAGGTTACGAGAAGTTGTCTAGAGATGTTTTTGGCAGAGGCCAGAAAAGATTTTTCAGTGGGAGAATCAAGGAGGCCTAGCTCATTTTTCGGTTTCAATGAAAAGCCGCTTTGCTCGTCTGAGAGTTCTGTCAGCGATTTCTAGGCTGAAGTGAAATTAGCGAGAGTGATAGGAAGAACGAGAATTTTCCCACTCCCGATACACGTTTAGTACTCTCGCCACAGTTCTCTTGTGCGAGCACGATCCGAACCTGGATTATGAGGAGAGAAAAGATTTAGTCGAAGGAAGGAAGGAACCTGCTCATCCCGTCAATGATTACAGCTCCCACCTTGAGTGGCAAAAACCGAGCGTCATCAGATACAAAGCAAGTCATCCAATTTAGTTAGCACCGAAGTCAAAGTTGACAGAAAAACGACGATAGTTTATATAATATAATAATAATAATAATGAATACTAATAATATAATAATAATATTAATAATATATATAATAATAATAATATAATAATATAATATAATAATAATAATAATTAATAATAATAAATGATAATATGATAATATAGATAATAATAATAAGATAATAATGATTAATAATGATATAATAATATATAATATCATATATAAAAAATATAATACTCAATCTTAATAATAATGTAATATACATAAAAACAGGTATATTAAAATATAAATAAGTAATAAATAATAAAATATTAAATAATAATAAAATGATAAAAAAATATAAAATAAATAATAAAAAACTTATTTATTATATTTATTTATAAATTATTATATTTTATTATTATATATATTATTATTATTTATATTATAGTATTATATATTAGATTTATTATTTTATTGTTTATATATAAAATAAATTAATATATAAAAAGTAAGAATAAAGAGAAAATATTTAGTAGTGAGAAATTTGGTAATTTAACTAACTTTATTAACTAAGAATTAGATCTTTTCGAATAGGAATTCATATAATGAAGGATCGCACGGAGTGAGGGATGGTTCGGGGTGGTGGAGCGGCTTCGGTGGGATCACGAGGATGAGGATAATGATAAGCGTAACCAGGTAAATTAAGTTACTATTCAGAAGTATAATAATCAGGACTCATGAGACGGTCAATGAAATCAGGCATTGAGAAAATTGATAGGGATTTTCTATTTAATCTTCCGACAAAATTGAACGTTCCAAATACTTGTTATGGGACCTAATCAATTATATTATAATATATATATATATTTATATTTATATATTATAATATTAATTATATTATAAAGTATATTATATTTATATATATAGTATATATATCATAGGTAATGTATTGTTATGAAGGGTTATAGTGTTTATGGTAAGAGTTGGGTTGATTGATATATATATATATAATAGTATATATTATATAATAATATATATATTAGTATACAGTTTATATGGATTTATATATGGTAATAGTAAGTAAGAATTGAGTGATAGTATTATATATGAGTATGGATGGCGGAGATATAATTTATGTGAGTCGATATATGTGAGTAATGATGATTGCAGTGGTGATGATTGAGTAATTGTGATATTAGTATAGGATTCATGTCTAGTATATAGTATATATATATATATTATTCGAACTGATTTTATAAAAGTATAATTAGAAAACTTTTCAGTAATACTTATTTAAATATAATTCGCAAGCAATTTAATGTTTCATTTTGAATTGATTTTTCAAAACTTTTGGTAAGTCATTATCATCATGATTGTGAGCGGGAAGTTTCTGTAACATTCTGGGATACAGAGTCGTCGTATCTATGGAGTAATCAGAGATATGTCTTGCAGGGAAGGTAAATTGCTTCATGGTTGGAGCTATGGAGAAAGATCTGTGTGCAGGAAGGGACGTTCTATGGGTATGGAAGTGCATAAAATTTAAATGTAGGAAATCGGTGTTGAAGGCCCGCTGGTTGAGAAGCAATGATGTAACAATCGGAGACATAGGATAGGCGAAATAGGCTTATAAGAGGAATAACGATGGAATATACAATGTCGGAAATAATTGCAATGACTTGAAGTGTACAACATTAAATAACATTTATTTAAATATATATACTGTAGTTGAAATAGGCTTAGAGTAAGAAATAGACATGCTAATTTTATACAAAAAAATTTGTTGATATTTTAAATTTGTTTGGCAACATACTAATTGAAAGGACAATCATTTATAATGAATTTCTATTTTTTAAAAGAAAATATGGCGAAAATAACAAAAATAAATAACATTTAAAATATTGTTATGACTTTTGTATTCTTTAAGACCGAAGAAATTTGCCTGCATTGATAAATACTGAAAATTGGCCATTTATTATTCGGTTTTTTATTGTGAAAAAAAACGAGCTGATTATCTTGAATTAATCATATTAGTAAATAATACTTATATATTAATATATATATATATATATATATATAATATATATATATATATATATATATATATATATATATATATATATATATATATATAATTATATATCTATATATATATATATTATATATATATATATATATATATATATATATATATATATATATATACATATATAAAATGAGGTGAAGGTGTTGTAGTTATCTTTCTTTCTTGTTCTTGCCCTTCAATGTTTTCAGGTTGAGGTTTTTTATGGAGTTCAACCTAATAACATTTTTACGTTGTTGAACCTAAAAAGACAGGTATTAGCTTCTTGCAGTTTTTTCTGGTGTGGTCGCCTTCTTTCACTTTATAAGGGGCTATATTTGCTCTTCCGGCTACTTGCGGCTAATGAACCAGCAACAAAAGTCGTAAGAACCCTTTCAAAGGAGTCTCTACTTGTCGAACCCTAACTTTTTAGAGTAAAAACAAAAAAAATCACTTTTTTATTGTTCTAATTATTAGAAAAATCCCTCCTCCACATCATGTTGTGGTTCTTGTTTGGAAATCCTGAATGTTTATTTAGAAAAATATTTTTTTTGGAGAGGTGAAAAACTAAAAAAAATCATTTCCAGGTTCAAAATTTGGTTTCTATTTTTGAGGATGAATTTTTTTTTTTTCATTTTATAGAAAATTTAATTTTTCTTTGCCCATCTCATGCCCGGCTCACTCAGCCTATTTATCAATCATGTAAATGGAATACTGAAAAGGGCCGGAGCCGAAGTATAAATTTGTCAAGAAATTTTTTGTTCCCAATAAATTTTTTTGTAAAATGAAATAATACACTTTTGTAACTCCGGGTAAAATTTTTTAATGAAAACTTGGGGTTAATTCCGTCGGGCCTATCTCGGAACCGTATAGCCAGGGAGACAAAGAGTACAACCTTGGGTGTGTTAGTCAAATCATAATTTGTTTCTATATTTCTGGTGCAGGTAGCTAAGTGTGTGTCTTGTCGTCTAAGAGTCGCGGTTGAATCGGAAGTTATGATGAAAATGTAAGTCTGAACTATTGCCAGAGAGTCGGAACAGCGAGGCTGGACACGGAGCCTGAATCGGTGCCAGATAGTGTATAAGTTAGTTTTTAAGAGTAAAAGTTGTGATGTTTGGCTGGAGTCGAGAAGAATAATGTATTGACCTGAAGTTGAGCCGTAGAATAAGTTGAAATATGAGTGGATAACCAAAGAGCCAGGATGCGCGGAGCGGTGAGCCGCTGGAGATCCGTGAGCCGGAAGCAGGATGCAGAGGCAAGGGAGCGGGCCGGGGTACAGGAGCCGCAAGCCGGACCAAGTAATATGATGCGTACTGTTGTTAGAGGTTGACGTGTAGTTTTGCTCGATTTGTAAAATAGTGGATTGCTCGCAACGTAGAGTATACTGGTAGTCTCGAGACGAGGTGTGCAGTCATGAGCGGGAGTTGGTAGCAGTCGTAGTGATGCTATTCTTGGTGACGGTCGACTAATTTATTATTGATATATGAATTAAATATAACAACCGTCCCTATGCCAGTAAATTTCCCCATTATATATATATATATATATATATATATATATATTATCATATACTGTAATATTTCACAATAGCAACACCACTCATGAACACATCTGATATTCATTAACTTATGTAAAATATGTGGATGAGCACATACGCATGCTTTAAAGTGAGAGAGATTAAACTCAGCAGGAAACACAGAAGATGGAAGAGAATTCCACAGAACATTTATGGCAGGAAAAAAGGTAGCACTGCAGCAAACTAGACAGGGGTTACCAATATCAACACAAAACTTTTGGGCTGACACAGCACCCCATGTGCTACGAGGGAGTCGTAAAGGTGGTGGTACGTTAGTGGTTAGTTATTTTTAGCACCTGATGCTGCGGTACCTATAAAAAAGGGATAAAGCACCAACATCGCACCTCAATGATAGATGGTCAAGTGATGTGGAAAATACACAAGCGTTAATGAGCTTTTTGGCTTTTGACTCGACCCTATCTAAAAGCTGGGTGAAACCAGAGCGCCCCAGATATGAGAGCAGTTTTCTATACAAGGGCGGATGAGACCCTTGAATAGCGGAGTAATTGAGAAGAGGAAAAAAGTCTCGCAGTTTAAACCAGAATCACAGTTTCGTTAAGGCCGCGCTAGCAACAGATGTAATGCAAGGTTTCCAAGAATTTTTTTGTTTATGTTAATGCCAAGGATGTTTATATTGTCAACAGGAGTGACGAGAGAACCGTCGAAAAAGATTGGAAATTTAGAAGGTGTCTTATAAAGGGAGATTTGTTGTAGTTGGGTTTTTAAAGAATTGAATTTCATAAGGTTGAGACGACCTCATCCGAAAATTCTATCCAGATCAGCGAAAATAGAATCGGATATATTAGGACGAGAGGCAATTCTAGAAGTAAAAGAAGGAGCAGAATTAAAATGAGTTGGAGAATGAATGATCATCGGAATACGAGTGGATAGAGCTAGATGTGCAGGTGAGAGGATAAATAATGAAAAGCCGGAATAAAGTAGGAGATAAGACAGGACCCTGAGAAACACCACTATTGATAGAAAAAGAGAAGTCGACCCATCAACAACAGCCGATATTTAGCTATTTGAAAGAAAACTATACATAAGTAAGCAAAGAGAAGGAGGAAACCAAAAGGAGGGGGGCTTGGAGAGCAGTGACGTGTGCCATATCCAGTCAAATGCTTTTGATACTTCAAGCGCCACCACGCAAGTCTCCCCGTAGTTCCTAAAGTAATAAAACCATAAATCAGTTAGTTAGGAAAGTATAGCGCTAGTAGACTTCGAGTGTCGAAAGCAGTACTGGCGATCGGAAAGAAGTGAATGAGATTCAAGATGATCTAAAAAATGAGTGATGAGAAGAGTTTCAAAGATCTTAGATAGATTACAAGGATCAGAGCGGCTTCCTTTTTTTCGGAATAGGTTGGACATGTGCGTGCTTCCAAAACTTAGGGAAAGTATTAGTATTGAGACATGCAGAATATAGTTGAACGAGTGGCAGGGTCAGCACGGAAACACACTCCTTCAAAACTCTAAAGGAATGCCATCTGGGAAACCCGCCTTCCTAATGTTCATAGATTTCTGGAGCCCATGCACCCGATAAAATGAAGTCACAGGCCAAAGGCATAGGACACCTGATAGAAGAAGGAGGATGAAGAGGAATGCCCAAAATCGTCTAGGGTTTAGTTAGAAGAAAATATTAGGCCGAAGAGATTGGCCTTTTTCAGTTGGAGAATTAGCTAAAGATCCGTCAAATAGAAAAGGAGGAAAGACAGATTTACAGAATTTGTTACAAATAATTTTGACAAGCGGCCAGAAATATTTGTCAGTAGGAGAACCAAGGAGGTTAGCTCACTTTCGTTTGATGAAAGCCCGCTTTGCTCGTCGGAGAGTATCCCTGCAACGATCTCTAGCTGATTGAAAATTAGCAATTGGGATAGAAGAACGAGAATAAATGCACTCCCGATACGCACTGTCTCCAGCCTGAATGGCCAGAGAGCAAGCACGATCGAACCATGGTTTATGAGGATAGAAAGATTTAGTCGAAGAAGGAATGAACCTGCACATCCCGTCAACGATTACAGCTTCCACCTTATCGATAGAAGCCAAAGCGACACATGGGTCAAAGCAGTCATTAAAATTATAGCTAGCGTAGGAGCAACGCAAGGCCCTTAATCAGCCTGATCAAAGTGCCAAGAAAACGCATAGGGCATGATGGAGCTGTTAGAGAAAAAGTACTAAAATTGAGAGATATAAAGTTGTGGTCTGATTTACCGATATCAGCGAAAGTGGTGTATTTAAAGATAGAAGGACTAGTGGTGAAACGTAGGTCAAGTGTATTCAAGAATTGATTGGGACGATCCGGAATATGGGTGAGGTTCTTTAATTAGCTGCTCCAGATATTTGAGAATGCTTAATGATTCGGCATCCTTCCCACCTAAATAAGTATGAGAGGACCAAAACCATTCAGTGTTGAGTACATTGAAATCCCCTAAATAGATGACAACAGTTTTTGAATGAGAAGATATAACATTCTCGTAATAAGTAGAAAGATATTTAAAAAAATGCGTGAAAATCTTTTTCTTATGAGAACAGTAGCAGAAGCACAAGAATATTGTAATAGAAGGAAGAAAGATTTAAAGCTACAGAACATCGATGTTAGGAGATGCGAGATTTTCGAGACGTGTTACAGGAGAGTTAATGTGTACATAGGCATATACTCCACCCTTCAATCGGAAATTATGTAATAGGTTATAGTTGGATATATTAAACTAGTTAGTGGAAGAATTCTTAGCCATGTTGGTACCAGATAAGAGTAAAAGATTAATGTAAGAGTTAGAGATGTGGTATTTCACGAATGAAAATATAGAGTGTAAGCCGAGGATGTTGGTAAAGTAGATAGAAAGTCCGCGACTTTGCAAATCTGCCATCTTACACAACAAAACAAATGCAACTGTCAAAAACAAAGAAAAAAAAAAAAAAAAAAAAAAAAAAAAAAAAAAAAACTAAGACGAAATCATGATAAAATTGTTTGCACGCAAAAACGTAAATTCAAAACAGGAAAATTTTAAACGCTAAAATTGTATATACAGAAAATTTGAAAAATCTAGAAAGTTAAATATATATATATATATATATATATATATATATATATACTCTTTTAACAATATATATATATATATATATATATATATATATATATATCCTACTATATATAACTATAAATATATATATATATACTCTTATGCTATATGTATAAAATATATATATATATTACACTTGACACCGCCGCTCACAGGCTGGGCCCTATTCAGGAAGTGTTGAACGCCTCTTTTATTCATCTAACGCAAATTACGCAGATGAGCACAGGTGCAGGCTTTAAAGTGAGGGGAGAGGTTAAATTGAGTAGGAAACACCGAAGACGATGGAAGAGAATTCCACAGAACAGAGGTGTCAGGGAAGAATGAAAATTGAGTGATAGGAGAATGAAATTTTTTCCATGATACGCACTGTCCCTAGCCTAAATGGCCAGAGAACAAGCACGATCGAACCATAGTTTTGAGGAGAAAAAGAAGATTTGAACGAGAAGGAAGGAATGAACCGCAACTCATCCATCGACGATTCCAGCTCACACTTTATCAGTCGAGCGGCGTCTTCAGAGTCAAAGCAGTCACTCAATTGTATTTGGCGTAGAAGCAACATAATGCCCCCTAATCGATTAAAATGCCAGAAAAAAACGCATAGGGCAGGATGGGCTGTTGGAGAAGAAAGTATTAAAAAATTAAGAGATATAAAGGTTGTGGTCAGACTACCGATAGGAGCGAAGGTGGTGTATTTAGAGACAGAAGGACTGAGTGGTGAAACATAGGTCAAAGGTGTTCAAGAATCGTTTGGGACGATCCGGAATGTGTTTTGGTTCTTTAATTAGTATTTGCTCCAGATCATTGAGAATACTGGATGATTCGGTTTCCTCCCCACCTAAATCAGTATGAGAGGGACCCCGATCATTCAGTGTTGTGTACATTGAAATCCCAATAGAGGACCTTTTGTATTTGGATGAGAAGATATAACAGTCTTATGAGGAAGTAGTAAGGTAATCCAAAAAGGCATGAAAATCTGTTCTGTTAGCATAAGAATATTGTCAGAAGCATAAGAACATTGTAGTGGTAGAAAGATAGATTTTAAGACATAGATCTTCGAAAGTTAGGAGATTCAAGATTCTCGAGACGTGTTACAGGAGTGTTTATGTTTACATAGGCACATACTCCACACTTCAGACGGATATTATGAAATAAGTTATGGTTGGATATTTTAAACGAGTTATAGGATGAATTCTTAGCATCTGGGTCTAAGACAAAGCAAAAGATTAGAGGTTAGAAGTTAGAGGTGGTATTCCACCGGATGCAAAGTTAGAGAAATTACAAGCCACGGATGTTGGTAAGTCAAACTAAGCCCGCGCCCACGTGCAAATCACGCCTCATTACACCCACAGTCACAACAACAAAGAACAACAGACAGAAACAAACAGACAAAACCCAAAGGAGAAACGAGGATAAAGTTATTCTTAAGCTAAAACCAAAATTTAAAACCTGGAATTTTAAAAATGCGCTAAAACCTATATTTAAAGTGAATATCTAAAATATGAATAATCCAGAAAGTTCAAACATACAATAGCCTTCAAAAACACTCACACACTAAAGAAATTGCATACAAAAAAATACAAAAAATACTATTGATCAACTAAAAAAGTGGAAGCTAAAAACTGTAAAAATTATAATAGCGGATATTCAAATACGTAAACGCCTAAAAATCTAAGTTAAAAAAAAGTCGAGGAAAAAAAATAATAAAAAACATAACCTAGTACTAGTTAAACTGCGTATTGCTTTCAACTGGCCAATCCTAAAAACTAACTATAAGTATCTAACATAATTAAAAAAGTTTTAAATCAAAAATTAAAAACGAATAACTTATCTTTATAAGGTTACATCAGATACATCACATATTAAAACCATAATAGTTAAAAAAATCACTTAAAACAGGCATCACTTAATAAACAAAACACACTTAATTAAAAAAAATAACCAAAACGATATAAACTACACACAGTCCATTGGAGCTCCGATAAAACAAGTCCTATCTCTAACGCACAATATAAGCAAATATATATATAAATATATATATATATATATATATATATATATATATATATATATATATATATATATATATATATATATATATATATATATATATATATATATATACTCTTATATAAATAATAACTTAGTATATATATATACTTTATACTATATACATATTATATATATATATATATATATATATATAACAATATATATATATATGTACATATATATATATATATATATATAACTCTTAACTATATATATATATATGCTACTACTACTATCAATATAACTTTATATATATATATATACTGCTATATATATATATATATAGCATATATATA
>JABUQX010134084.1:0-2500 GCA_015478945.1 Trachelipus rathkii
ATAATATATATAATATATTATATATATTATATATATATATATATATATACTATATTATATATATATATATATATATATATATATATATATATAATATATATATATTATATATAATATAAAAATATATATTATAGATAGAGAATATATATTTCTGTAGATAATATTTTTACATATATATATGATTGATAATTACATATAAGGATATTTTTATTATATATATATATATTATATATATATATTAATATATATATATATATATATATAATGACATATATACTTTATATTCGTAAATGAAAATTAGTAATAGTAGTGCAGAGGGGTGTCACCCCCGATTTTTATAATAATTGCAGGATATACCCCCAAAAAATAATAATGAAAACGAAAATCATCGCTCTCTTTAGGAAAAAAAGTTACTGACTCCCAAATTTGTTAAAAAATCTCATAGGAATTTATGTAAATTTTTTTTTTTAAAATCAAAGGATATACTTTAAAAAAAAAAAATAATGAAGTTTAAAAAAAAAAAAAGAAAATGATTTAAGTCTTTAGGAAAAAAAAGTTAGATCCTCTCAAAGTTTAAAATTTTCCCATAGGCTTTCTTATAAAAAAAATTAGTAGGCTTCGTGTTCGTTTTAGGGCCATCCTAGTTCAGGTTATGATAAGATTTGTTAAGAATACATAGATTTTCTCTGTGTATACTTAACAAATCTTATTATAACCTGAACTAGAAGGCCTGAAATGAGACCTAACCTGGAAAGATCAAAAATGAAAAGTCTATGGGAGTTTTAACAACTTTGAGAGGCTGTAACTTTTTTTCCTAAAGAGAGCGACGATTTTCGTTTTCATTATTCTTCATTATTATTTTTTTTAGAGTTTATCCTGTGATTTTTATAAAAATCAGGGGTGACACCCGTCTGCACTACTATTACCTGGAAATTTATTTAGAATACATATATAAGAAATAATGGGAAAGATGTATTTCATTAACAGCAAAAATTTCTTATACTTATTATCCCATATCTCAAAAACTACAATAGCTACAGGAAAAAGGAATACATTGCTGGAATGCTGGTCCAATTTTAGGTCCGGAAAATGTAAAAAATAAAAAAAAAAAAAAAAAAAAAAAAAAAAAAAAGAAAAACTCAAAAAACTACAATATTAATTTTTGCTTTTTTATTTTTTTTTTTTTTTTTTTTTTTTTTTTTTAACTGTAAAGATACCCCAAGGGTTACCGCACCGATGGCAGGAGTCAGGTGGGGTCTCTCGCCTTACCCGGGGAACTAACGGGGTAAGGACTAAATTCCCCCCCTCCGGGGGGGTTCCGGAACCCCCGCTCTTTGGGGTAATTTGGGTGTCGCGGGGTTCCTCCGCCCCTCCCTACGGGGTTGGAAAACGTCCCGCCCCTGTTTCCCCGTCGGCTCGAGGCCCCTACATTGCCGTGTAATACCTTTACAAATAATAATAATATATATAATATATATATATTTATATATATATATATTTATATTACATTGTATATAATAAATATATATATATATATATATACTATAATATATTATATTTTTTTATATATATATATATAATTATTACTATATAACCGGGTGCGCTTTAAAAACTACGTTTGAAGCGTTCTTTTTTGGGACGTGGATGGCCTAGTGGATAAAGCATCCGGTTGTTGTTAACTCAGCAACAGCGGGTCCACGTTCGATAATCCCGCTGACGAAGAGTAAAATCTTCTGTGACTCCATTCATTTAAAATGGGAGTCAGGGGAAAGTCAGGAAAAAAAAAAATTGGTCAGGGAAAGTCAGGGAAACGTTTAAAAATATGCTGAAAAGTCAGGGAAATTCCAAAAAAAAAAAGTTTTTCAATAAAAAGTCAGGGAAAATTTAAAATTTCCAAACATATGAAGAATGATCCAGGGACCCATGTTACATATTTTTGATATATTTTTTTTTTCCTTAACTGTATAATTGTGGAATGAGAGATGTATTTGTTAAGTGAATGAAAAGGATGGGCGAGGAATGACATTCCATAAATCTACTTCTATCCTGTTTCTTTCTATATTTTGAGTTCACTATTACCTACTATTCTTCCTATTCTGCCCGTAGAGGTTGTTCCAAGTTCACCCTTCCGATTGAAGGTGATTGGTATATGGATGTGTTTTAGACTGTATGACTTTATGAACTAATCTGTTTTAATATCTTTTCTTTTTAGGGAATTTATACTTTTTGAAGGTGTTTTTTTTTTTTTTTTTTTTTTTTTGTTGAGGTTTGACGTTAGGGATTTTTTTGATTTTTTGTGATGTGCAGTTGAAGGTATTTATAAATTTTTTTTATAAAATGACTTCAAGCAAAAAAAAAACTTAACATTTTAACGACCAGTGGTTGGACGCCAAACTGAACCTTGGTTCATTTCTGTTCACAGATTTACAATGTCTCGTACTTAAAAATATTATGGAAAGAATTTCTTAAGTCCAGTAAATGCCTGCTACAATCAACAACT
>JABUQX010134084.1:7500-15000 GCA_015478945.1 Trachelipus rathkii
TTCTTGTACTATTTGCCCATTAGTGAATTCCTTATGTTAATAATTTTTATTATTTTTTTGCATTTATTAGTCCTCTTTTATTCTCAAAATAAAGCTTATATTGAACTTGAGTCTGATTGCGTTATCCTACAACATATCCAAGGCCTATAACAGTCAATCCCCATTTTCCGGAAACTGAAGGAAAAGATTTTGCGGGAAATATATATATATATATATATATATTATATATAATATTATTATATATATATATATATATTATATATAATATATATATATAATTATATATTATAATATTATTATATATATATATATATATTATTAATATATAGATATATATATAATATTATATAATATATTATATAAATATATATATATATATATATATATATATATATATTATTATATATATTATATCTTATATTATATACTATATATATATATATTATATATTATATATATATATTATTAATATATTATATATTATATATATAAATAATATATATATATATAGTATAATCGAAGCAATTACGAACCCACGACGCCCTATTATATATATATATACTATATTATATATAATATATAATAATAATAGTATTATATATATATAACTATACTATATATAATTATTATATATTATATATTTTATATATATATATTATCTATATATATACCTATATACTATATATTATTATATTATATAATATATTATTATATATATATATACATATATTATATTATAATTATTATAATATTATACTATATACTTTGTTCACAATTCTTTGTTACCATCGATCGAAGCAGATTTCAAATTTGTGAAGAAATCCTATTTGTAAAGGGCGAATTGCCGTATAACAAACGATTGCCTTCTTAAGCCAAAAATAAATTCGATTCACGCTCATTGAAATTTTATACACGATTTTTAATGAGCGAAGAAATCGACGCAGAATTCGAATAAATCTTGCTACATATGGCCAAAAATATTGAGCACATTTAAATGTTAAATTTAAAAATTTGTTATGTCAAATATACATAAAATAATACGCTTATATATTTATTATTAATATATATATATTATATATATTATTATATATATATATATATATATATAATATATAATACTATATATATATTATATTATATATATCTATTTATATTATATATATAGTATATTATTATATATATATATAGAGAGAGAGAGAGAGAGAAGAGAGAGAGAGAGAGAGGAGGGGTTAAGTAGAGCCATCCCGATACATGAGATTGGCTCCATTGGGCATATATGAAGCTGTGGGAATATCCTATAGGACTTGCCAGTGTTCCAACAGTCGCCCCTTTCCGCCCGTCATTTCCACCATTCTTCTACGCTGGAGTAGGTTATCCTTTATTCATTCACATAAACATTAGTTACAGCAGAACGTTTCCTTTTAAAAATCAATCAAAAAATGGCATCAAAACACTTTTAACTTGGAGAACGATAAGTGGGTGACTTCCAAAATTTTAGCCTCAACATTCCCTCTCCCTCACCACTTTGGGCTTGGACGATCTCGGTGGTGAGGTTGGTGTCGCCACTGAATGACCTGCGTGTGTTATGCACAGGTATTCTTTCTTCATTAGTTTTTAAATTTTTGACGCTTACTTTGATTCATGCATGAATTTTCCACTCTGATTGAGCAGTCACTACTCCTTTCACAACGCGTTTAGATCTAAACCTGGTAGTGGTAAGGACCTTCTTAAACTATCTAGAAGGAACAACATCACGCGCTGTTGAGATGTATCTGAGAACCGCAGCCCCACGGTTACTTCTCTAGTCCTTCATACTCAGACTCATATGGTCTACAAAATATTCATCGCCACAAAGTGCATCCTGTTTTTGGTAATTCTATCTTCACTCTCTGCAGCAATTTTCGGCGCTGTTTAGTCTCGATGTCTCTGATTTAGAGTCTTCCAGAGAATATATTCAAAAGCAAAACACATGTTTCTATAACTGTCCTTTCAGGTCTCCAATAGATCAAATAAGCTACCTAGTAAGATAGTTTTGCCCCTGACTTCAACTAACCAGTCCTAAATTCTGATGGAATATCTAAACTTCAAAAGAGACACATTCTCTCTTCTTCTCCTTCTTTCTCTGAAATGATCATTCGTGGTGATTTCAACGTTCACCACCGCCAACGACTTTCTTCTAATTCACATGATAAAGCTGGTGACCTTGCCTATCATTTTTTTTTTATCCAGAATGACCTCGAGCAGTTGTTGTAAGTAACTACTCGTATCCCTGATCGTCGTGGAGATGAAACCAACAGTCTCTATTTTTCCTAAACATTCATTCCTTTTCATTATTCTGTTTTTACTTTTTATTCCTCTGGGTTCTCTGATAACATTATTATCTCTGTATCTTCTTCAACCTCTTTATGTCTTCCGCAGGAAACGTTTTCGTTTTGCAGTGTCACTTCTCTGATTTTTTATGGGATGATCACTGCTTCGGCAGAAGGGGTCTCTCGGAGTGTGAAGAACGCATAACGGAGGCGATTCTCTCTGGCACATGAAGCCTACATTCCATATTATTTCCTCTCAACTAAACGTAACATACCTTGGTTTAACTCTGATTCTTCTCATGCTATTAACCACAGGGACTCAGTCATCTGAAGTTATCGTGGTCTTCCAAGTCCAGAAACTCACGCAATTTATATTACTTCCCGAAATCGTGCAAAATCTATACTTCGTGACACTAAAAACTCTTTTCTCCATAGATAATGCAATATTCTTTATGTTCCCTCTCTTCCTCAAGTCTTTTCCGGTACATTGCAAAAAATAATGTTAACTATTATTTTGGTTTTCTTCTTTCCTTCCTCTAGTATCTTCCGACGGCACAACTGCCGTTTAATCTTCCGCTAAAGCTGAGCTCTTCTCTCAAACTCTTGCCTCTAATTCCACCTTAGACATTCCTGTGATATTTAATCCTTCTCCTCCGTCCTCCAAACTCTATTATGCCTGGACATTTTTGTCTCAATCTAAGACGTTATTTCATCTCTGCGCTGAGCTATTAACACTAAGAAGTGTCGGTCTCCAGTGGCATCCTACTGTGTTCCCAAATCTTTGCTTCTGAGCTATTCGCACCCAGCCTTTGGTAAACTATTTATGCCTCTATCTACTTCGACCCTTCTCATGCCACAAAACATGTTTCTAATTTCTAGCCTTTTGAGGAACAAAGGGGGAACCTTCTTAACCCTCAGACTATCTTCCATATCTCTTAACCTCTGTTCTATCTAATATTTTCGAATCTATCCTTAGCTGGAAGATTTGAGAACATCTCAATTTTTCAAATCTTATCTCTGATCGCCAGTATGACTTTCGTAAGAAATGTTCTATTGGCGATCTTCTCCCTTCTTCCCTGATTCTTGGTCCTCAACCTTTAGGGCCTTTCGTCACCGTTTTGCTGACACCGCTTAGACATATCGAAGCCTTTGAAAAGGTCTGGAAAAATTCTTATATTTCAAACTCCTTCATTCCGGCATCTATTCTTTTATCTGCCATTTTTCTTTCCTGTTTGATCCGAGCGTTGATGTAGCAATCCGCTGCAGACGCAACCATTCATCCTTTCTAATATTTTGACAAGCCTCTCAGAGTTCTGTCCTATCCCCAACTCTTTTTTTAACTTTCCATTAATGATATTTCTCTATATCTTGTTGACCTATCAACTCCTATGCCGAAGACTCCACCCTTCATTACTCTTTTCATTTTAAAAGATGATTTTTTCATCCAAACAACAAGTAGGGGCTTCGCTTGAAGGTGGCCTTTGGGCAACTAACTTCTGACATTTCTCGAATTCCGAATTGGAGTGTTGAGAACACGGTTGTTTTCAATGCCTCAAAAAACTCAATACCCGACATTATCTTCCACGCAACTCCAACATCTTCGAAAGCACAACTCAAAACTTTCGTCTGTCCTTAATATTCGGGTTGTTTCTCTTTCTCTTGATCATAATTGGAATGGTCACATTACTTATCTTTCTAAACAAGCTTCTAAAAGTTTGGGTGTTCTGAGGTGATTTCGGAATTCCTTCACTCCACCCTAGTTGCTTCCTTTTATAGGGGTTTCGTTTGTACCTGTTTTTGGGATGCCTCAAACATCTGGAGTCGTTCCTCTCATGGAGCTCTCTTTCAAAAAGTGGAGTCTGAGGCTTTTCGATTTATCAACTCTTCTGCTCTCACTGACTCTCTCAGTTACACGAACACTTCTCTTTTAAACTCTCCAGCCGCATATTTCTCGTGACAGGCCTTACTACACAGCCCCATCTTTTTCTATCCAACTTAACTGCTTAACGACTTAACTGCTATGCCCGGCCTTGCATGTGCTTCACTAGTAATGTCTGGAACACAATTCCTTTTTCATATTTTGCCAACTACTTTTGACATCCGCACTTTCAAACGCTGTTTGTTGTGTTTACTGCACACGTAATAAGGGAGAGTTCTACCCATATACAGTGTTTCTTAAAATGGTAGACTCTACATAATTTCGTTAAATTAGTTCTCACAATCTCAGCCTTTCCAAAAGATTTCTAATCGTCAAACTGTTTTATTACTCACTTGTGATCATCATTATTACAAATGAAACTGCCCTTTTAAATAATTTAGTTTCTTACTTCTTTCTAATGAGAATGACTCGTATATTCCATTTAACACACAGTATATCATACTTTTTTTTATTTTTCTCCCTGACAACAGATTTAACCTTAAAGCTCATTTCCTTTAAGTCTTCATCCGTAACAGTCTGAAAATATTCATCCTTCATTCCAAACTGCTTTAATTAAACACCAAGGAGCTTTATTATTGTGGCAAGTTGAATTTTCAATTTTAATAGCTTTTATAACTATGTCTTAGGTTTCGGTCCTTTCTTCAGTGGAGTTTGACTGTTGCCTTCTGTCAGTTCATTTCCGAAGGAAACTAGCAAGCGAATTTCTTTCCTAGCCTGAGAAAACCAGGAACCCTCCTCCGATGGGTTACACGAGAGGGACTTAAACTGAGAGGTTAATATATATATATAATAATATATAATATATATATATATATATATATATATATATATATATATATATATATATATATATATATATATATTATATATATATATATATATGTATATATATATATATATATATATATATAGTATACACTATATAATATAATCAGTATATATATATATATATATATATATATATATATATATATATATATTATATATTACTAATATATATATATATATATATATATATATATATATTATATTAAAAATAACAGATTATAATTATATATTAAGGAAGTTTATACTTTCGTGGGGTATCCCTCCACCTCTTTCAGGGATTTCCAAAGAGAGAATGTAAGTTTTTTACAAATAAATTCTCTCTTTGGAAATCCCTGAAAGAGGTGGAGGGAAACCCCATGATAGCTAGGAGGATTCAAAGAGAATATATAAATAATAATCTGTCATTTTTAATTAAAAAAGCTTTTAAATTAAATGTAACTTCTACAGTTATCATAAGTGAATAAAATAGGGGTACGTAATATATATATATACTATATATATATTAATAATATATATATATTATATATATACTATATATATTATATATATATATATATATATATATATATATATATATACTATATATCAATTTAGTGATGCTGCAGATGTCATTTTTTCGCATCCGCGGATGCGCGATGCGGATGCGGCAGCGGACTGTTAAACCTATATATATATAGTATATATATATTATAATATATAGTATATATAATATATATATATATATATATAATATATATATAATATATATATATAATATATCATATATATAATATATCGAGTTTTAAGCCACACATCTATATATATAATTGTTACCCAGGGTGCGGGAGGGGACCAGCTCAAATAGACCCCATTAAACCTCGTTCCCTAACTCCGACCTTAATTAAAGAGATTTTACATGGATTATATACTTTTAGCACTAGTATTGAAATATGGGAAGGTTGCGCTTGAGAGACATCAATTTTCTCTGCCTTTTCTGCCTTTTCTGCTGAGAGTCTGTTTCTCTTTCATCATTATTAGCCCAGCATTGCTTACAATACTCTCACACTTGGAAGCACTAGTTGGAAGACAGGCCAGGTATTTCCTTCAAGTTTACTTAGCGTGGGTTAAACATTTGCCATTTTTGCTTAATTTAACACCTCACAACTTAGATATAGCATCGTCATTTGATTTGTAACTAGTCGTTTTTCTTGGTGATAGTTTTTCAATCATTTCCACTGCATCTTTTGATAATGGGTGTGTTTCTTTATCACTTCTGGACTGTAGAAATTCTTTTCCAGTGAATCTGTTTATTGATTTACTTTGTAGAAGATGTTGGTCTGTATATTCATTCTTTTTCCTTTTAATGGTATGGCTAATTTAATGGAGACTGTTCGCGATTGAAGTTTCCTTCCAAGTTTACTCAAGCGTGGATAAACATTTTTATTAACTTTCCACCAACTGATGGATCTCATTTGAATCTAGTCGTTTTTTTTTCGGTGATAGTTTTCAATCATTTTCACTACAACTTTTGGTTAATGCGGTGTATTTCTTCATGACTGTAGAAATTCTTCCAGTGAATCTGTTATGATTTACTTGTAGAAGAAGGTGTTGATAATTTTGTTTTTTTCCTGTTCTAGATATATTGTAGGACGTTCGATATTGAAAGTTTTTTCAAACTGCAACACAAAGTAACGATTTTAACTGTGTTCTAATATCGTTGTTACAAAAAACCTTGTTTTTATAACGGATATCTAAGCTAAGTTGCAATAGTCATGAAGGTATTATTTCCACAGAACCAAATGTCTGTTTCCTAACTCTAGTTTCAATATACATTTCATTCTTTTTAAACCATCATCAATTTTCATTTGAAGATGATTCAAAATGCTTCCTTAGCTTGAGATTAATGGTTATTACATAAGAGACAGAAACTGTAGAAAGGCGCTGATTTTTTGGTAGTTTCTTCAATGGTCAATATAGCTCTCTAATACAGTTGCTGATATGAATGTCACTCTTGTCAAAATTAATAAGATTTGTTAACTTTGGATACGAAACTGGCGTACTAAGCAAGAGTTCTTTGAGCAATACTTCTTTCATCATATGAAGTGTACTATTCAGCGAGTTGGCGAATGTCTTTTGATAAACATTAAGAATGTGTTTGATCAACCGTTTCTGAGTTCCTTCAACTCATTTTCTTTCATTTCTTTTCAGATTCATCTTAGTATCTATTATACTATTCTTTCATCACATCTCGACAATAAACATCCTCGCAACATCCGCAGGGGCAAAGCGGGGATGCGGATGCGGATGCGGATCTTTAATCATGTGCGGATGCTCCGCGGAATCGGATGCTTCGCGGCATCGGATGCGGCATGCGGATGTTACCTGCATCACTAATATATATATATATATATATTATATATATAGAAGTATTATATTATTATATAT
>JABUQX010134085.1:0-21723 GCA_015478945.1 Trachelipus rathkii
CATATCCAGTCCTTGGAATGCGCGTCGGGCCAACCGTTCTAAACGAAGAGTAAACATTCGTATACTCTCTTTTTTCTCTAGACGAGCCGAATGATATGCTTGTAACTGGTATTCCTTTTTTCTTCGTTATGAAACCAGTCAACAAGAGTGTCTCTTACAGAAAAGTAATCCCTGTCATCTTTGGTGATTAGCTTATACAACTGAAGGAAACTTCCCTCAAGTTGTCTGCCGAGTAATCATAACCATTGATGAGGGGCATTGGGGTAATGAAGACTACAATAAGCTTCAAAGTCTCCTAAGTATATTATTAAATCTTGGTCGGCTTCGTATTTAAATTTGCCTGGGTCAACCACCTTTAGTTTCTGGGAATTTTTGACCAGTTGAGTCAGTAGAACTATGGCTTCTTCTAGTAAGTCCAGGCGCTGTTTCATTCTGGGTTCTGTACACATCGCCTCTTCCGAAGGATTTTGTCGTTGTCGAAAGACTCTTTGAGGCGGTGGTTGCAATAATAATCTACTTTGAGTCTGGGTTGCATTATCCTGATACGAATTAGACTGGGTAGACTGGGATTGATGAGAGTTACGGGGAAGGAATTCATTACGGGAGTTTTCTCCTCTAATAGGGGATAATAGACGTTCCCTATCCTCTTTATGCCTTAATACTGGCTTATCGGGATGTGGGACATCATGAGATCTGGGATATGAATCCTCTTTTGGTTCAATAGGCCTAAACGAGGAACGTGATATGACTACTTGATCTCTCGTTAGCAAGTTTGTAGTTCTTTTAGGAGACGAAATTCTTTTGATTTCATCCTTATCAAAAGACGTATTTTCTAAATAAGTTGTTTTCTTCGGGGGTGTTTTCAGGGAATTTACTGATGACTTAGGAAGGACTAATTCGGGAGGATCAGTCATTCTCTTGTACATCTGATCACTCTTCCGAGAATAGGAATCATAAGTATCATAATCAGGATTTCTGCCATGTTGTTTGCTTATACGTTCTATTAATTTCTTTTCTTTTTGAAATTTGACGAGGTATTTGGATAGGGTAGGAATGGAAGTTAACTGATTCAGGTTATATAAGTCTATTTCCTTTTCTTCCTCACTATCTTCACCTTGACTTGTCTCTTCCTCTTGGGATTGGACAGCCATATCATATGGATCCAATGCAATAGCACTGGCGGTTTCGGTGGTTATTTCTTCCACCCTATACTGTTTTTTGATTGCTCCCTGGTGTTTATCATTCACCAAAGGATCAGGTTCAGTCATTGTCATAGTATCTTTAAGAGGTTTTTCGGTTCCCTTATCAAGAATTATGAGACATTTTTGAAGATTTAATAGAATAATTTCTCAGAAGTTTAAGGTCAAAGAAGTTCAAGTGATATTTCAAGCGATGAGATGATTGTGAGCGAAGTCACAGTAATGGTGAGACGCTGAACAGAGAACAGAGTCCCTGTTCGGGAGCCAAAATAATTTTTCTTATGTTGCGGAGACTGAAAACAATTAGTTCCAGTCTCCGGTCGAAAAATTAGACATTAAGACCTAATAAATTAAATGTTAATGTTCTGAGTGCGATTTTATAAATGGTTAGAAATGGGAAATACTGAATGGCGGTTACCTTTTAGGATTTAATAGCCACAGTCTCCATCTTCAAGAACCATAAACGCCAGTATCAATCAGCTACTGGAAGAGTATTAGTTGTATATCTCCTAACGAGTGTCTTATCATCACAGGGACCCTGAACATGTGCTCAACAACTCTCCCACATCTTGGAGATTCACTCACATTTATATTTACGTTAAGAAAACAAAACAAAAAACAAATTCAAGGGGTGTTGAAAAACAGACGGAATTTAAGCATGGTTTTATTTAAAAACGTAAGAACTTTGATGAAGTTATGTAAAGAATATATATAAAAAACAGTCACCTCAAGGGTTTGATTTTTAGCTTAAGTGTAATAATATATATAGGAAGTCACCTCAAGGGTTTGACTTTAGCTTAATTTTAATTTATGATAAAGATTGAAAAATATGTTCGGATTAATCCTTTGAACATAACAGAAAATTGAACAGGGTAATCGTTTGGGTTGAGGGTTTATTTAATAATAATAATAATTGCTTTTTCAGATTTGTACATAATAATTAATATACTTTATCTTACAGGAATGTATAATAACTTAGCTTTGGAGGATGAAGTATGTCTTCAAGTATGAAGAAATTAAGAAAGGTATCAACTTTTGTTTACTCTTGAATTATTAACATATTTAACTTGGAAAATTATATTCATATCACATTCATTTCAGAAGAATGGTACGGACAGTTCTAAAATTCAGAACAAGCTCGGAATTTCTGAACAAGCTTTTTAAACTTCTAACCAAGATATAGAATTTCCGTCCAAGCTCTAGGATTCTAACCCAGCTCTGGAATTACAGACCAACTTTGGGACTCCAGCCCAAGCTCTGGGACCTGGAATATTTAAGGTAAATAACTTATTTTATATATTCCTATTTTACTGATTTATTTTATTCTATACATATTTCACTTTGTATTTATTAACTTATTAAACTAACACTGATTACACACTTACCCTTAGGAATCAATAGTTCTCCATAGGGATTTATTAGTTGGTTTTTGATCCAATGGTTGCAGAGGATATCCTATAATTAATACATTATATAGGCATACATTAACTTACTATAAAGAAGGATGTCTAGATTTCCAATCTGTTTCCTCACTCATATCCTCTTTTAATGAAGTACAAAAGAGGCAATAACTAGGAGAAATAGGAGCAAGGACTGTACCCGTTCCTTCAAACCTGTAGAAAGCGATTTCGTCAAC
Organism: Trachelipus rathkii; assembly: GCA_015478945.1. NCBI lineage: Eukaryota > Metazoa > Arthropoda > Malacostraca > Isopoda > Trachelipodidae > Trachelipus > Trachelipus rathkii. The sequence continues at coordinate 2,836 of JABUQX010134085.1, forward strand.
TAGAATTAATAATAATAAATATGTGTATATACATGTATATATATAAAAAAAATATAATTACAATATATTCAGTAAAATTCAAAACAAAACTAAAAAAAGAACGATATAGTGGTTAAATAAGTAGCTGTCTATTTTTCCAATGTGGAAACATTAACAATATATCCATATAGAATCAACTGGGATCTTCTGGCAATATTCTATTATTTTAATTAAATATTATACAAAAAAGAGACAGAATGGGAGTCACCCATTCATATAATATATGACTTCGTTTTTTATATATAAATATTATAATATTAAATAATATATAATAAATATATATATATATATATATATAATATATTACTATATAATAAATAAATAGATAATAATATAATTAAGTAATAATATTAAATAAGTAATCCAATATTGAATTTCAAATAGACTATATTCTATATACAGTTATATTGTCTTGTTTATATATATATAAATATATATATATATATATATACTATATATCAGAAAAATATATTATATATGACAAAAAGGGAATGCTAATATTAGGACCGTGACTACGCTTGTATTTCAATAATTACCTAGTAAAAATATATATTATATAATGATAAATATAAAAGAATTAAATAAATTATAAAACATACTTGAAAAAAGGCCAATCAACAAATGGTTCTACACACTGATAGAAAGTGGATTTAGCTTCTGGTTTTATCTGAAAAATTCCCTCGGTCAGGGTCTGTTAAAGAGTAAGAAGATAACGTTTCTTTTTATTAATTGCCTTCTGTCAAACTTCATATCTTTTTGGAGTTTTCATATCTACCTGCAATTATTAAGGGTTGTTTTTAATTTTTCAGGGGAGAAGGTATCACTAATAAGTAATAATAATAATAATAATAACCTATAATAATAATAATAATAATAATAATCAATAATAATAATAAAATACAAACAACGTTACTTCCCAGTCCAAATTATTACATAAAAATTAATTATTTTATCAAAATTACTGATACTGATACCTCAAAATCAATCCAGATACCAACGAACCGTGATACCACGGTATCAGTACATCATATCATATATTATATATACATAAATAAATATATATATATATATATATAATATATATATTCTAATATATAATAATATATATTATATATATTTATATAATATATACTATATAAATTAGATAAATAATACATATATATGAGTATATATATCATATATAATAATATATATATATCATTATATATATATATTATAATATATACCCTTCAACGACGGCAAAGCGGCCTTAATTCACAAACGAAAGTGCACGCTAATCTCCTGGATCTCTACTGAGCAATCTCTGGCCTTTCGCCCAAAAACATCTCTAACAACTTCATGTAAATCTGCCTCCTACCTTCATTCGTTTCTGAGGCCAATCTCTGCCTCCTATATTTCTCGTAACTTCCAAACCCCTGGATGATCTCTGGTCATTCCTCTTCCCTCCTCTCAGTAGTCTAATATGCCCTTTGCCTGACTGATTACTTTGTACGGCTGCATGGACGCTCGCTGAAATCTACTGAACGGTTAGGAAGGCCGGCTGGCACGGATGCATTACCATCCGGTGTTTTGAGGGAGTGTGCTTACTCCGTGCTGGCCCCTCCCCTCGTTCAACGATATCTCAATGTCTCAATACTAACACTATCCCTCAATGTTGAAAGCGTGCATGTTCAACCGATCCCGAAAAAAGGTACGTCGCTCTTGAATCCTTCTAACCTATCGCCCTATAGCTTTCACTTGTTTTCTATCTAAGATCTTTGAAACACTTCTCACCTCTCATTTCTTAATCATCTGGAATCTCAATTCACTTCTTTCCGATCCCCAATATGGCTTTCGGCGCTCGAGGTCTACTCGCGATATACTTTCCTATCTTAGTGATTAGTTTCCGGCCCTTAGGAAACTATGGGGCGAGACTTCCGTAGGTTTGGCGCTTGAACAGATCCAAGCATATTGCCTGGATTATGGCATGCCTCACTGCTTCTCAAGCTCCCCTTCTTTGGGTTTCTCTTTGCTTACTTTTACTTATGTCTAGTTTCTCTCAAATCACTCAATATCGGCTGTTCTTGACGGGAGCGACTTTCTTCTTCTTTTTCTGTTATTGTTTTTCAATCCGCTATCTCCTACTTTATTCTTATTTTCTATTAATGATCTTCTCACCGGCCACACATCTAACTCTATTCACTCCTATGCTGATTTGACTCGACCCTTCATTCTTCAACTTCATTCTTCTGCCTTCCCTCTCTTACTTCTAGAAATTGCCTCTCGTCTTAATCTTTCCGATTCTAATTCTCGCAGATCTGCGGATAGAATTTCCAGATGGGGTGATCTCAACATTATAACATTCAATAAATTATAAAACATACACTTTTGGGATTCACTGTTTCGGTTTCAGATCATTCCTAATCCTTTCGACTTCGCTGCTCCTCGTCACCCAGTCAACCCTAAACCTTTCGGCACTTAACTAAACAAAAATGTCTGAATCTCACAATCACACAACGTGTGCTCAGGCAGGCCCCTCAAAGAAACATGGGAATTCTGTTTAGGACTGAGACTTTTTTCCTCTTCTCAGCTACTCCAGTTATACAAGGGCCCCATCCGCCCTGTAATGGGAGTACTGCTTCATATCTATGGGGCTCTTCGGTTTCACTCGGCTTTTGGCAACAGGGTCGAGCTCAAAGGCCAAAAGACTTATCAACCTGTTCCGTACTTTCTCACTTCACATTGACCCCATCTTCGCGGCCCGCAGATGTTTGGTGCTTTACTCTTCCTAAATACGCGCAGCGGTCAGGTGCGCTCGCAAGGGAACTTGTCCCTCGCGTACCACACCGTTGACGACGCCCTCGGTAGCACAAAGGGTGCTTGTCCTGCGCATGAGTTTTGGTGTGAGATTGGACCCCAGGCTTTAGTCGCTTTGCGGGCTTCCTTCTTTCCTGCACACCTCTGTTCTATGGAATTCTCTTCATCTTCTGTGTTTCCTGCTGAATATAAATTCCCCTCACTTCCAAAGCCTCGACCTGTGGCTCATCTGTATTTAATTTGCGTTAGTTGGTGAGCTTCTGAGACGTGTAACACCCCCTCCTTGATTAGGGCTCCGCTAGTGAGTGGTGGTGACAACTGTATAAAAAAAATAAAAAAATAAAAAATAAAAAATACCATCTGGGTAGGCAAGCCCTACAAAAGAAGTGAATTATTTACTTAATATTCTTTTTAATATTTAAAACAAATTCAATACATTAAAATTACATTTCTCATACAGTATGTATAATCGGAAATTTAAACAAAATTTCATTTCTCCCTTGTAAAAAGCAAAAATTTTTGTGCTTCCCGCCGCTAATGACTTCCTATATTGAACTTGGTTAAATGGACATTCTTCTTTTCATAATGTATAAAATGATGTGCCTAAAAGGCATTCTAAATTCTGATTTCCGACTCGCTCATAAGCCTCATATCAGTGTTTCTAACAATGTTGATTCGAGTCTCTCTCTCGTCTCTCTCCTCTCCTCCATCTCTCAACTCTCTCTCTCTTCTCTTCCCTCTCTCTCTCTCCTCTCTCTCTCTCTCTCTCTCTTCTCCTCTCTCCTCTCCTCTTTTATCATATATATAATTAAATAATAATAATAATACATAATTATAATTTAATTAATTTTTTACTTAAATTTTGATTATATCATATATATATTATACTATACTAATATATTATATATAGTATATATATATATATCTATATATTATATATCTAACTTATATATTAATAATTATATATATATAGTATATATATTATATATATAATATATTATACTATATATATATATATATATATATATATATATATATATATATATATATAATATATATATATATATATATATATATATATATATATATATAAATATACTTCTTATATATATATATATATATATACATAATATATATAATATATATATATATAATATAATATATATATTATATATATAATATAGTATATATTATACTAATATATATATACTATATAGTATATATATATATATATATATGAGGGTCATTGCCAATAGGAGCCAAGCTGACGCCGGGCCCATAGGTCGTATTTAGTTTTATTTTACTGTTGCCTCACCCCACTCTCTCATTCTCCAATCCATGCTCAAATCTACCTCTAATCTGTCTGTCTCTTCTCCTCTTGGGTGGGCGGACTGTCCTCCTTCGCTCGCCGGAGCACTGTCGAGAAAACCCAAAGACACACCCTAGATTTAATTAGCCCACAACTTCAAGTGACAGGAACACACCCTTACCACCACTTATAACCAACTCCTCAGAACAAATATAACTATGCATCCCCGCATGGTTCCCTGACTGTCAAAATCAAACTCAAAAAAAAATTACAAATCACCGCCCTTTAGAATCATCACTGGAGCACTAAAACTACTAAAACTACCAACATTTACATGACGAGACATACATCCTTCCTATCTCCACCCACCTAGATGGTGGGGAACCAATTCTACCAGAAAACCTTAAATCCAACCCACCACCCACCCCTGTCACCAAATATTCTCCAAACCCTCCCGACACAGACTAAAATCCCCATCCTCCTCACCAGCTAAATTCTATAATGACATCTAACAACATTATTCCCCCTTCCCCCTCCCAATAGATCGTGCTTAACTCATATCCATCACCCACAAAACTAAACTAACACGTACCCTACAAAACCGCACCCAATAAAACAATTACTAAATCTCCCCCCTCCAAAATTTCCCCTACCCAGAAGAACACTGTCCAAAGAGGCCAAATTGACCTCGCCTGGAGCAGATCCGGTCACCACCCAAAACTCTTACCAATATAAATTAGATTATAACTTAGACAATGTTACTCCCCCACCTGCACGAAGATAAGTCACATTCAAGGACACAATGTGAGCGCCTCCTTCTGTGGTGCTCCGCTCTTAAACGCCCCGTGCCTATTTCTCTATCATTCATTCCCTTCTCAACCTGCTGGAACTGCTGCAAAGAGCGGTGAAGTAGGGCCTGCTCCTGAAGCAGTGTGGCACCTCCCACCATTAGTGGGCAGGGCAGAAGTAAGTAAGTAATATATAATAATATACTATATATAATACTTATATAATATATATATATATATATATATATATTATATCATATATACTATTATATATATTAAATACTTATATATGTTAATACTTATATATATATATATATATATATATATCAGGATGGGGAGTCAAAAAAAAATAAATTGACTCCCGACTCCGACTCCGAGTCGATATTAAAAACAACCGAACTCCCGACTCCAAGAGTCTATATTTTAAAACTTAATTCCGACTCCCGACTCACAAAAAAAAATTTTACACACACACTTTTTTGTAAATATATATATATATATATATATATATATATATATAATATATATATATATATATATATATATATATAATATATATATATATAATATATATATATATATACTAATATTGTTAAATACGATTTGTTATATATATATATATATATACTTATATATATAATATATATATGTATATATATAATATATACTATATACTATATATATATATATATCATATATAAATATATATAATATATAATAAAGGCACAATTTTGTTATATTATATATATAGATATATATATAAATATATATATACTATAATACTACATAGTATATATAATAATATATATAATATCATACTTAATATATATATAATATATATATATAATAATATATATAAAAATATATTATAGTATTATATTTAATAGTATATATATATATATAATATATAATATACTATATTAAATATATATATAGTATATATATTTATTATATATATAATATATATATAATATACTATAAATATATATACCTAATATATAAAGGCCAATTTAAGTATAATATATATTATACATATATATAATATATATATATATACTATATAATTATATAATATACATATATATATACTATAATATAATCACTAATATATATATATATATATACTATATATAATACTATAATATATATAATATATAGTATATAATACTATATATATAAAATAAATAACATAAACATATATATATATAAACTCCTATTAAAAACGCCTTTTAACCCATTAAAGTGGCTGCATCTCTGCTCATATCAAAGAGCGGGGATCGGAAACATGTCTCAATTAAAAAAAAATTGTTATCAAATAATTGTTCCTTACAATAAAGAGTGTTTAGAATACTCGTATATATAGCATTATAATATAATTTTATAACAAATAATATTTAATAAAACAAATTAAAACATAATGAAAAATACTAAAATACTTAAGAATTATGGAAAAAAAAAATATTTATAGTTATTATAATTATTTATAAAATATTATAAATATTACGTTAAATTATTTTTAAAACTTGAAAACATTTTACATAAAAAAAACGTTTTAGCAGGAATATTCCAATACAGTTAATATAACTAATTATAATATGATATATACCTATATAATATATATATATAATATATATTATATATATATATATACTATATATAATAAATAGTATATTATATATAATATAATATAACCAATACTATACATATATACTATATATATATATATTATATATATTATATATATATATAATATATAACTACCTATATAATATATATCATATATCACTATATTATAATAATACTGGTAAAGCCGGTTTCCATCTTTATGCATATGTGCTACGAAACAGTAAGAAACATGCTCCGAGTTATTGCATTCTTTTTGTCAAACATACCGAAAAATTCAGCACAAAAATGCTCACCAAACGTAAAAATTTCCTTAAATTCTGAAGGTTGCACTATTTCCCGTGCTTGCGAATTTAAGCACGTTTCTTACGAAAAATGTTGAAACAAAACAAAGATTGCAGCTTGGGAGTCTGAATTGATGAATGTTTCAATTCATAAAATCAGCTTTAAATTCTAAATTTCTCCAAATGAATAACCCCTCCATCACAAATAGTGATCAATGCGATTGTAATATTAACCTTTGTAATTTTTTTATTTCTGTTTCTTCCAAAACCACGTGCTCTCCACAACAACAGCTGATTCCAATTGCTTTAAAAACAAAAAGCAAACCTAGCACGAAATTCCGTGTCATTAAATAAGGAATTAAAGTGCCTAAAACTTGGTGAAAGCATCTACTTATCAAGCGTAACCACAAATGACATGACAAAAACGGAAAAACAATTAAAAATATAAATAAAAAAGCAAAGAAAATACCAAAATTCATTTCTATCGTAAATGCTTCATATATGTAATTAGATTAAAGGAGATAGAACTAAAGATATGTCCCAAGTAAAGTATTAGTGACTTGATTCTATCTATCGCAAGCCCACTAATACTTGGACTAATTTCTTATTCTATCTCTTCTTTAATCATAAAATTGCATGTCTAAGGTACCGCATACACAAACCTTTGTATTTGTTCTGATTGGAAGTTTTTCCATGAAGAAAATCACCTTTCTCTGTAAAATTTTCTAGCTTTATCCTTTTTCCCTCTAAACATTTTTTGATAAACTTGTTTACTCTTTTTTCGATAACACCTTGTCGCCCTAAAACTACTGCAATAATAGTTCCTAAAGTTTCATGTTATTTGCTCGGCAACTTCCACTTACATTGGACCCCTTCCAGTAGACCTTCACTTTCAGATTTAGAAACATCTTAAACCAAAAAACTTAATATAAAATAACTCTTATATCTTTTATCAACAACAACTCAATTGGCAGTTTCTTTAAAGATTAAAAAAAGCATCCCCAGGACTTTAGGGTCCCACATGTTTACAAATATAAATGTGACAACTGTAACATCGACTATGTAAGTCAAACTTTTCCTATTACTAAAGATGCGAGCCATCAAAACACATGGACATTTCCTTCGAACTAATCTCCCCCATCTCTCTAACCAGAGAATTTAAGCTTCTGTCAGAGATAACTATGTCGTAAATTGTGAAGCTATATCTTAAAAAAGGTAGTGAATTTCATACTTTTCTAGAAGAGAACTTGAAAACGTGCAAACAGTTTATAAAAACCAGTTAAATTGTACAGTGAACATCCATAAGACTTCTTTGGGACTCCTGATTGCCTGTACTAATTACTTGATTTTGTGCAAAAAACGAACACGATTTACTTTTGCTTTTTGCAAACAATTGGTATCAGCTGTTGTGGAGCCCCGTCGATTTTGGATAAACAGATATATAAAACCAAATAACAAATGGTTTATATTACAAAAAATTGATCAACTATTGTGATGGAGTTATCAATTTGGAAGAAATTAGATTAAAACTGATTTTATTGAAATGAAAATATTCATCAATTCAAAACAATACCACGCCGCCATCTTGTTTGTTTACACTTTTCGTAAGAACGTGCTAAATTGCAGCAATTCCAGGAAATAGCAACTTATAGAATTAAGAAATAATTACGTTTTGCGTAAGCGTTCTCTACGATTTTGCGCAAAAGTAACAAAAACGAATGCAAACTCTAGCATTTTTTACGTTTCGTAAGCACAAATGCAAAAGCAAAAACACCTATATTAACATCCAGTAGGTCAGATAGCTAGGGAAACTATCAGACAAATTGCGGATATATATTTATTTTCATCCATATTTATATCAGGCAATAATAATATATATATATATATATATCTATAATATATATATATACTACTATATATATATATATACTATATATATATATATAATTAGACGGTATCCAGATTACCGAAAAGGAGAAATGGTGAAACTATTAATTTATCTAAAAAAATTTAAATTCTCATTCAGTCTGATAGCAAGGGGCTGAAAACCTTCTATAATATTAATATAAAATATATATATATATATATATATAATATATATATAGATATATATCTACTACTATATAATATATTATATACATAATATAAATATATTATATATATAATAATATAATATTATATATATTATATATATATATATATATAATATAATTGGCCAGACCTCCAGAAAGCATCATGCAGTAACTAAAAAATTATACCGCTACAGAAAAAAAAATAACATTTTTATTTTAGCAAGCAATCATCGATGAAACTTAAAAAAAAAATTTATTTTATTCTAATATTGAGTAATACCACCTTATATCACTATTATAACTTTAACGTTGCAGCTTCGGTGGGAATGACCTGAATCCGAACATTACCTACCCAGAGAGCAAAGTTGCCAAATAGTATTTTCTTAAGTTTACGCTTTGGAAAAATATTATTTTTCTTTTTATAACTCCTATTTAGGGGCGTCGAAGCCGATGGCAGGGACAGAGGGGGGACGGAAGGTCCCGCCCCCTTGGTGCTAGTCTGGGTTAGCTCTCTTCCTTGTTTTGTTTGGTGTCTTGCAAATGCTTTAGTTAAAAAGAAAAATTCAACATTTGGCACCTTCGCTGCTGCTCACTCCAGTAGCGAGTTTCTTGGAATTTCTCAGAAAACAGTAATATCATCCAAGTTTTTCAACATTTTTAACTATTTAAATTTCGGAAAACCGTATATGAATTTATTTTTTCTTAAATTTCATGGTGGTAGGGGGCTCCTGAACCCTTACCATGCCCTCGATTTCCACTTAAACCTGTTATGGTTCTTTTTGTTATGTGCATTGTTGTTTTGAGAGGCTGACCCTATAATAATATAATTTAACTAATATAAATAAAACAATATATAACTATATATATATATTTATATATAAAATATTATATAAATATATTAACTTAATAAAATATATACAAAGATATGTTTGTAAAAAAAAATACATAAATATATACCAGTACCTATATATCTCTACATCATTTAAGCCAAATGTTTATTTGGGCGAATAGACAAATTGAAGCTACTGCGTTATTCTCAAGAAAAAATATATAGTTAGCAAATTCAGAACTCTGGAAGGAAAAAATAACCATAGAAAATTTGTTAAAATATCGCTGAAAAAAGTTTTTTTCTTTTAATTAATGGAAAACAATTAAAAATAAAGAAATTTAAAATTTTCGAAACAAACAAAATGTCAAAATAAAAAAAAAATGTAGTTTTATAATAAAAATTCAATTAAGTTTTTCCAAATTTGTGTGAAAAGTTTATACAAAATTGTTTGGGAATCAAAGGAGTTTTTTTAAATCGACTCCCGACTTTTTGGGAAATCGACTCAGACTCCTTACCCCTTGAAAACGCTCGATTCCGACTCGACTCTCCATCCCTACCTAAGATTAAATACCTCATAATATGATAATAATATTAAGTACCTATGATAATAAAATAAAGATAAATATATACGGTATATATACTAATATATATATATAGAGGTATATATAAAAATAGATATATAAAATAAATATAATAGTTATTATAATAATATATATAAGACTTCTTAGAAATTAATAAATAACAAGTATAAAATAGTAATAAAATATCCTAAATAATAATACATATCAGCTGTGTCGTGAAATACAATTCCTAGAATATTAATAAGAAACTGCAAGTAAGATAAAAGATAATAAAAAATATATAATAAGTAATATATATATACTATACATATATAAATTATATATATACATATTATATATATATACATAGTATATAAGTAATCCTAATATTATATATGAAACAACATACTCTTTTGTACCTTACATAATATCTAAGACTAAAGACTCTCATTTTTTTACTTTTTGAATTTTTTTTTTCAAAATGACTGCTACTACAGTCGTCAGCAACTCTGGCAGGGTTCTACTCTTTCATTATTCTTTACTTTCTTCTGCACAATAGATGGAAACCTCTCTAGTGATCGCTAATAGTTAAAAAGGGATCAAGTTGAAATTTTACGTCGGTTGGCTATCAGCTAGCCTTCGAATGAGATCATATATATTATATATATATATATATATATAATATTATATATATATATATATATATAATATATATATATATAATATAATTATATAATATAATATATTATATATATATATATATTATGACGCATTTTATTGGTTTACGGGTTTGACGACTGCAGACGGACACTTTACTAAAGGATGAACTTATGAAGATAAGAATAAACAAGATTATATTTAAAGATTAAAAGATTTTAAAAAAGTGAAAGAAAAGAGGTTGTACCAAACAAGCTTTACTAAATTTAACTTTAATAATTAAGGTATCCTGGACACGCGATACAAGTGGGTTATAACTCCAAAAGTTCGGACTCACCACTTTAGATAATCACAGTAACATAGTTAATATAAATAAAATTAGAATTAAAATTTTAGAACGGACCTTGAAATGGTCACAAGTAATAGAGATTAAGTTCAGAGATCCAATAATTTAAAGTATACTATTAAGGAACTAAAAATTTGGACAATGGTCACTAGTAAAAAAACTATAATTAAACAGAGGTAGATTCCTCTAAAAAATGCAATGGATTTATCGCGCACCGCAACGATCACGGTGGAACCAAACAAGAAGATTAGACACCAAAGGCATATATGTGGGGCTTTGGACGTGCCTTTATACACCCTCAAAATCAGAGGTCAACTTATCTTTGGCAATCAAATCAAGATTGTGCCAGATATTGATCAACATATGATCAATTTTAACCAAGACCAATCTTCTGTGTTATTTTTAGGTACATAAGATAACTTATGAACTCTTCAATGGCAGTTATCACAACTGAAGAACTCAGGATTTAAACAAGGTAAGTAGTAGTTAGATGTAGATTTTGCACAGATAAAACTACGAATTTCTATATAACAATAAGGTTAGATGACGACGACTTTCTAAGATTCTTCTACCGAAAGCAAGTCAAAGTGAGTGCTAAGATGTGACCATTGCTCGTACTGGAATTCTTCGATAAGAGCTCCGCGGTATTGGTTCAAGTGTACGGTCCCAAATTGGCTCACCTGAAATAACAAAACGTGGAAGTATGAGTAATAATTTTATTCTTTTATCAATTCTTAATTTAATATAATTAATCCTAGTTTGACACATACCCTGTTTTTAAATTTAATAAAAACTCCAGTGAGGTGGATAAGTCCATCTGGAATCACACTTCAATTCTCACTCAATAGTTTCTTCCGCTCCGTACCAGAATGCATAATCTGCAAAATGCTTTTAATATAAGTTGGCACTGCTGTTTACGCTATGTATTAAATTTCTGAGTGCCTCATTACGATATCTATGTTACTTTAGGTTCGGACTATGGATTTTAATATTTAATTTATTACTAATTTACCTGGATTATTTTTAGCAGGTATAGTTAGTTAATGATAAGTTTAAGTATTTTATATAATGGATACACACCTGAGAGGAAATTCCGAAACTACGCGAAAACTTCAGATACGACCACGACAACTTCAGGAAACAGCAACCAAATCGTCTATTTAAAAACCTCATCAAAAAGTGTTTGATTTTGAAAGATAAATAATTTTCCAGGTGAGTATTAATGATAAAGAATTATACCTTAACGAGCAACAGATAACCCTCTTAGTTCTTCTAGAGGGAAATAATTAATCTACTTAGTATAGATGCTTATTTAAGACAATTTTTGCAATATCTACAAAAATAATAAATAAGTAATGACACTCGGATGATTATAAAACTATAACTATTTACATAAACTCATGGGATCTGGTCTCCAGGTTGCCTTACTTGCAACTAATTCCACTAGCCGAGAATCAATGAAACATTTCGAGCAAGGACCCACCCAAAACAGATTCCCCTTTACAAATATATATATATATTTATATATAATATAAACATTACGATATACCTAATATCATATAAATAAACATACTTATTAAGTCTATATAATATCATATATATATATATATATAGTAATATATATATAGATATGTATATATATATATATATATATAATAAACCTAATAAGTAAATACTATATATACCTATTATATCATATAGTATATATATATATATAAGAATATATAATTATATATATATATATATATGACCAATATATATAATAAATAATATAATAGTATAGTATGCAGAACTTTAATATTTTTTTTTTAGGTTACACTAAAGCAAGTAGAGCAGTTGCCTACTCTGCTACCTCAAAACCGCAACATGAACAGATACGTATACTCCCATACACCAAATATAGATATTATTAAATATATAAAAAAATTCATACAAAATAATATAATACAAATATAAACTATATATACTATATATATATATTACTGAATAAATATAATATATATATATCTTTATGATATGTTCGCCAAATGGTGAATTCAGCAACCCTGCATTTTTTTAAGAGGATTAAAATAACATGCACATGCCACCGAATTGATTAATACTAATATCCATAATATATATTATAATATAGTTATATATAGATATTAATATATAACTATATAAATATAACTATGTAATATAATATAAATATATATACAATATAATAGTTATAGTATATATAATACTATAATATATATATATATATATAGCTACCTAAATAATCATATATATAGATACATGTTTAGAATTAACATGTCCTTGTAATTTAGAGTGTTCCGAATATATCTACCTATGAGCCTCAGCTAACCTGTCATAATAAATCTTATAACACATTTTCTCAATTCTTCAACAATTTTCTCTGAAAATTACATCTATTCAAATTGGTTTAGCGAATCAACGATTCACCCACGGCAATGACTTCCTCTAATTACATCAAGATAAAGTTGAATGAACTTGCTACGACTTTTTTATCCAGAATTACCTCGAGCAGTTAGTGCAACTCCTACTCGTTCATCTGATCGGCTTTGAGATGAACCCAACATCCAATTCTTTCTAATCCTAATCTTTATACAATATATACTGTAAAAAATTCTATACCTACCTCTGGGTTCTCTGATCACTCTCAGTATATCTGTTTTATGTTCCTATGATCTCAAGGTCTTTCGCAAGGAAAGAACCCTGCCAACGGCGAGAAAACGTTTTTAGGCACTTCAGGTCGCCTGCTAATGATCAGACTTGCGGGGATCGTACTTCTGAAATTTCCCAGAGAATGACTACAGCTTTCCGAATGGAAGGATCAATCTCGGAGTGTGCAAACACGAGCTAATTCTCTCTGGCAATGCGGCATGGCGCCCTATGTCTTTACCTTTCAAAGCTAAAACCGCGAATACCTGAAGGTTAACTCTGCTCGATATTCTCTCGTGTATTCAGCCGCAAGGGACGCTGCCTTTAGAATTTACTGTCGTATCTTCAAATTCTAAAAATGGTGGCAATTTCTGTTTTTTTTCGCTAAATCGTGCAAAAATTTATTCTGACTAAAAAAAAATTTTCTCAGTAGAAAAATGCAATAATCTTACCTGGCTCCTTCTTCCACTCATGTCCTTTTCTGACATTTCAAAATATTAACGCATAAACTTTGCTTCTCCTACATGCCTTTTTTAGCTATTTTCTGTCTGACATAACTGCTGTTTAACCTTCCACTTTCCACCCTAGGCGATTCCATGCCTATTCCCTACGCCAACCTCCTTGCCAACATTATTATGGCTAAGATGGCAATTTCTTCAAAAAAGTGTTATTCTGCTTTTTCACAGAGCTTAACAACCAAGAGAGTAGGTTCTGATAACGGGTATTCCTCCTAATATAGTTCTCGAAACTTGTGCTTTCAAGCTTGTAGTCTACCTTGTACCAATTATTTTACCAACTATATTTTCCTCTGGAATTTTATCTTCTTGCTGGAAAGGTGCTCCCTGTACAAAAAAGGAACCAATCTCAACCACTCACTATCGACCATAATCTCATACTAACTTCTGTTCTATTTCTATAGTTTTCGAATCTATTCGTAGCAAGAGGATTATAAAACATCTCAATTTTTCTAATTCTTTTCTACTGCTCAAGCTAGTACCGCTTTCGTAGAGAAGCGCTCGTACTGGCGATTTTCTTGCTAGTTCTTTCTAGTTTCTTGAGTCCTCTATACATCCAGTATTTTGGTTGAATTGCCACTGCTCATCCCTCTTAACATCTATAAATCAAATGGTGTTTCCGCATGGTCCTGTAGTTATTCCCTAACTAGTTTTCTGAACTTTTTATGAAAGACCTCTCTCTATTATGCTTCATCACTATTCACTCCTATGCCTACGACTTCACCCTTCATTACTCCCTTCATATTGGTTAGACGTCCTTTTCAACAACAATTAGCTCACGCTAGAAGGCACCCTTGGATTCAAATAGCATTCTGATCTTTCTCGAATTTCTTTTGGGGCATTGAAAAATCAAGGTTGTTTTCAATTACTCAAAAGCTCAGTGCTTCACTCCATCTTTAACATTTGGGTTTACCTTTCACATAGCTTTAAGTCTCATCTCCTTTGAAATCACGTAACTCAAACTTCGTCTGTCCTTAATATTCTTGTGGTTTTCTATTTTCTCGTGACCTTAAATTGAAAGGGTCATATTACTTCTCTTTTTAAACAAGCTTCCTAAAAGGTTGTGATGTTTCTGTGAAGGCGTATTCAGAATTTACTTCACACCACCTCAAGTTGTTTGATCGTAATATAGGTGAGGGTGTCGTCGGCCTGTGTAGAGGTATGGCTGCCTCACGCATCTGGAGTGATTCCACTTACACTGCCTCATCAAATGGTTGAGTCTAGGCTTTTTGTCTTATCAATCGAATTGTTGCGTCACTCTCTTTATTTCATCGTTATTATAATGGAATTTGCTCTTCTGAACTCTTCAATCACATACCTCCTCCATTTGAGAAGGGTTCTTGCGAGTTGCGACACACCTTTCTATGCAGTCTCATATTTCTCTATGCTCTCCTTGACCTCAGACTTAACAGCTATGTTCAAACTTACATGTACTCCACTGGGAAATTCTGGAACATACTCTCGTTATCTATTTTCCAAAACTACCTTATAAACACCGTTTTGCAATGCAAAAGTACTTAATAACATAGAAGAACGAACGATATTCTTTAATTTTGTATTAATCCCAAGAAAAGCTAAAAGTTGTAACTACAATTCCACGACTATTTTTCTAATGAAAAAAGGTGGAAAGAATATTATATATTATATATAATATATATATATATATAACTAATATAATAATATATAATAGTATATATATATATATAATATAAAATATATATAATATATCATATAATATATATATATAGGATGATGTTTGTTTGCAATTTTCACTCGATATATATGTCATTTGGCGATAATTAAAAGGAATGGTATAAACCATTCGACTATTAGGGTGATAAACCCATGTAATATCTTAAATTATAAAAGTATCGGCTAAGATATATGTTTTTAGTATTACGATATTATTAAGATTCCTAGTATTTCAAACAACCATGTTGAAATTAGAGAAAGATTCATATGTAATTTTTCCTTTCTAATGATGCTAATAATCTTATTAATAATGAGCTTAAATATATAATAATTAATGACATAGTTAGGAATCATGTTGTTACAACAGAATAATTAAATAAAAACAGTAACTCAAACATTGTGGTGAAGAATGAAACAAAGCGATAAATTTATAAAGGTTAGTTTTGATTTTGAAGGGCAAAACAAATAAATTATTAATTAATATTTCACGAATTTAATAATGGAACTAACAGTTTAATATAATCATGGAAAAGTGAATAAATGAGAGTACAAATTGAAATTTTACAAATTTGCAAGTTAGAAGCGATCCATAAAGTAAAAGTGAACTACTTGTGTCTAAGACAATACAAACCCCTTTTAAGAAAAACAAGGGGTGAGTGCACTTTTAAATGACAACTTATACAGTTCTTATAGTAATAATGAATAAATACTGAAGAAATATTTGTAATAGAACCTGTACAATACATAATATGAATATAACATATCAATTATTTTATAGGGTTCATAGTTTGGACTCGAATTTCACACCGAAATCATACAGACATCAAAGATCATTTATTGGCACAGTTTTCTTTAGTGTGAATCATACAATCTGATTGACCCCCATCTAATTACTCAGATAACCCAAATAAGATAAGTCAATATATTTGTTAACATATTTGAGTATTTTTATGAAAGATTTCACGGTTCAACATTCAAAATGTTACGTGAATGAATCTCATTAACTGTTCTTATGTAGCTTACTGAAGCTTTGTACATATTCTTTAAACCTGGATTTTCCTTTTAGGTAATCTCTTATAATCTCTTATATAATATTCGTTATTTATTTTTCTAATGCGAGATACGTGATTATTTATGTGGTGATCCATAGTTATCTCTTCTTTGAACAACCTTAATCAATTTACGATTTGAAAATATATTTAATGGGATTTTATATCTACTTCCCAAAACATTATAATCCTAAATTTTACAAACTTTAATTAAAATTGAACTTATTCTGGTGTATCAACATTCCTTGTTATTTAAATCTTTATATTTTTGTCATATTTCATTCATTGAATTATTAAACTTATATTCTAATAAAAAATACTAAATATCAAGTAAAGACCTATATAGAGTAATAGTTATAAAAATAACTAAATATCAAGGTAAAACTAAACCTATATAGAGCAATATTTATAAAATACTGAATATCAGGGCAAGACTTATATAGTAATAGATTGCTTAATTATCACAATCCTCACTGAATAGCCATCAAGTGAACAGGCGCACAGAGTCCCGAGACTATCTCCTTCCGTTACGGAAAAGGCTTAACCTGCTCCGTATTAATACTGATGGTGTTGGTTTGGTTTCCTGTTCTAATTAGGCAGTAAAACAACTTCTTCGAAACATCACTACAAACCTTAGACGTATGATCTTCTACTTTACCTTGGAATTACTTTAAATTTAAGACTTTAGCTTCTACCAGAGATAGTGGAGAGTGGAACCTCAAAGTCGGGAACGATTGTTCGGTCCCAGTGTTCTACTCTCTGTAACATAAATAAATTAAGTGGCGCCCAAACAGGGACTCAGTGTGAGTTCCTGCTCGCTTGCGTGCACAAGGATTGTGACTTTCAGCTACACATCGTATCATCTTGTTGAACAAAATATATAGATTCTTTTTGAAAATTCGTTTCATCTCTTTCTTATTATTACATTTCTATATTAGATAAATGGAAATAACAGCCTCCATCAACTTTGAAGTTTCTTAAACTTTAACCCTTAATAATAAAAATGTCAGAAAAAAAAGAAACCAAAAAACCTTTTTCCACCTTAAAAAAGACATTGGGGACCGTAAGAAACCACTTAGGCCTTTCAAGAATACTCAGGAGGATCAGTATAATCCACCTCATAGACAGAACTTATCGCTTGGATCTGTGTAAGGAACCAAAATCTATTTTGATGATCACTAGATCTGAGCTAAATTAAGATGTTAGAGACCGCAGCACGCGGACAACAACACACGTCCCCGCACCCAGACCAGCTCTCCTACTTCACCTCCCCACTGACCCCCCTCGTGAACTACACAATGTCCCCGGACACCGGCCCGCCACAGTCGGCGCCCAGCGACGCACCGGCGCGGTCACCCTTGATTGCGCCTGCACAGCCGACCGGCACCGCGAAGGTGCGGACCCACCGCAACCACGCGCACGCACCCGACAGCAGCCGGCCGCATGCGACGGCAGCCCGGCCGCGCCGCCCCACCGCGACGCGCCGCGCGCAGCAGCGAAACAGCTCTCACGGCTCAAGTACAATGAAACCAGTAATGAGACACAGAACGTTGAAAGATCGAGCGGTCAGGCAATCTGCGACTTGAATTACACATATTGTTAATTCTAAAAAATACCACTCCTCTTAACTGATCGTTGACACAACCCTACCTTAGTTATCTCTGT
>JABUQX010134086.1:0-12194 GCA_015478945.1 Trachelipus rathkii
AGAATTTTTAAAAATTATTTTTTTATAAATTTTTGTTTAAATCCGGATTTTATTTCAATATCCATAGTTAACTTCGCATGAACAAATTCAATGATTTAAATGCAATTCACTAACTTTCAAATACAATGGTACCATTTTAAATTATCTCTGATAATAATTCTTTTACCTCTTATTTCTTGGGAAAGGAGTTAGAGTTGAGTGCTAGAAAAGGAATTTTAATTATATACTACTAAAATATAAGTTAGGCATATTTACATATCTAAAAAATATTGTTTTGCAAATAATATAAGGAATGTAAAAATTTAAAATTTAGATGCTCGTATATAAATATAGTATATATATATATATTATATATATATATGCACTTGGTCCTTTAAAGGGAAGGTTAATAAAAAGACATGATTTACTCGAAAATCGGGCCGGAACCCTACTCCGGGGTGGCAGCCTGCAGTGTCACGTTGTTTAGGCTAAAACTCCAATAGACAAGAGGGAGAGTTACGTACTAAGTTGCTTTTTTTTTTTTATCATGTAAGTCTTTTATATGTGAATTATTTGATGTATTTTTTTGTTTTAATTTCTTTTAAGGGGCTCGAGCGACGGAGGGATAGAGGGGAGTCGTCTCCCCGCTTGGGCAAGGACTACTTCTTTCCATGCTTTTGCGATTTAACTCTTGGTATTCTCCTTTAGTTTTAAAAAAACCTTAGTTATTGGCACTTTGACGCACTAATTGCCTTTGAAAATAATACGAAAAAGATCGATTTACATGATGGGTCGTTCGATATATCGGTTAACTTCCTTTAAAACAAGTTCCTATGGAACTTGTCCTTTGAAAAGGAAGTTCATACTAATTAAATCGAACGAACGATGTAATCGATTTTTC
Organism: Trachelipus rathkii; assembly: GCA_015478945.1. NCBI lineage: Eukaryota > Metazoa > Arthropoda > Malacostraca > Isopoda > Trachelipodidae > Trachelipus > Trachelipus rathkii. The sequence continues at coordinate 881 of JABUQX010134086.1, forward strand.
GATTATTTCAAGGCACATAGTGCATTAATGTTGCCAATAAGTATTTTTTTTTTTAAAACTAATAAAGGAATACCTAAGATTAAATCGCAAAGATGTGATAAGAGTCAGGGTCCTCCTCGGCATTCAGCGGGGGAGCGGACGAGGGGGACTCGTCCCCCACTTGTCCCTCTGGATTTCCCCATCCGGGTAAAAAATTTTGTTAATAAAATACTTCTATAAATTTCAATATTTGCTTCCCATTATAAAAAATGCAACTTGTGCGTAACTCGCGATCTTTCTATTGGATTTTTAGCTAACACGTGACACTGCAGGGCGACGACTAGAGTTTCGCGATTTCGATTTCATGTGCTTTTTATGTAAACTTCTTTTAATAAGGACAAGTGCCTATATATTATATATATATATAATATATATAATAATATATATTATATATATATATATAATATAATTATAATAATTAATATAATATATAAGTATATGATATATATTAATTATATATATTTATATATATTAGATAAATTATATTATATATATATTATATATATATATCAAATATATATATGATAGATATATTATATATATATTATATTATATATAAATCTATATTATAATGGTAAATAGCAGTTTCAAATCACCTTTCGTGCGTTTGTCTGTATACACAAAGAGAGTCGCTTTGTAGGTCATACATGGAGTCAATATATGGCCTTGAGTATGCCCAATATATATATATATTATAATTTTCTAATATATATACATATATATATATATATAGTATATAATATATATATAATATATTATATAATATAATAATAATAATAATATATACATATATATATATATCATTATATATATATATTATATATATATTATAAACTTTGTTGGACAGAGGTAGAATATTTTTCTTACTTTAATTAAATGACTTTTTGTATCGAATTTTTTAGTCTATATTCAGTGGTCTCCAAAGTGGGGTACGCGAAGTGATACTTGGGGGAATACTTGGGGGTACGCCAAAGAAGCAGCCTCACGATCACTTGCGAGTGTATGATCTGTATCAACGAGTGCGAATATGTATATATTATATATATAATATATAATTAATATATATATTATATATTATATTATATTATATATATATATATCATATATATTTTCTATTAATATAACTATATATATTATATATAATTATAATATATTATATATTATAATATATATATAATATAATAATATATATTAGGGATTGTTCGAATTTCGGTAGGTATTGGTATTCGGCCTATCGGCCAAATTGCCGAAAATATTTGTATTCGGCTTTTTGCCGACTAATTCGCGGCCGAATATTGAGCTTTACAAACAATAAATTTACCGTCAACATAAGGGAAAGTATTTGCATTTTAAAATTGAATATTTAGAAACTTATTTACCAGAAAAAAGATAAAAATATCGCCGCCAAATTTTGTAGCCAATAGGGCGAAAATCTTTGTCATTTGTTCCTATAGCGGGCATTGACATTTGTTTCAATATTCTAAAAAAAAATAGAAATCATTTGTAGTGATACGGGATAATGGACAAAACATGGTAGCTGGTATAAGGGAGAGTGGCTTGCTAATAATTTCATGTTTTATTCACATGTGTTGCAACTATGCATTCACGTTTCAATATTATGTCAGAAGTCTTTAAAGATATTTTATTTACTTTGCAGAAGCATATCCTCTCATTTTCACATTCAGCAACGCAGCTGCAAAGCTTAAAACTTTACAGATGCGGCTGAATGTCAAACAGCATAAATCAATTCAAGACTCTTTCTACAGCTGGAACAGAACGTTATGATTTGCTTAAAAATTGTTTGAACAAAAAGTTTCCCCCTAGCCATATACACTGCTGAATGCAATCAGGAAATGTTGACTGATTTTCAGTGGCAAAATTATCCATTTACTTGAGGCCATTTGGACAAGCAATCACTAAAACAAGCATTAAACGTGAAGTAACAGTCGCTCAAGTGATTCCATTTAAGCAATAAATCTATTTTTAAATAAGGCAGTTAAAAGCAAAGCTTCAGTTGAATAATTACACTCGTTGAAGGGGCTTAAGAAATTAGTAGAAAAAAGACTTTTCCAAGTTCTATGTGATAAATCCGTTGTGTGTAGCTACTTCTTTAGATCATGCATTCAAGCTGAATTTTTCAACATAAATCAGATGAATCAGTTAAGAAATATGGTCGTTGAGGCATGAAAAGAAATGCATTGAAAATTTAGCTCCTTGATACTTCTGCTTGATGATGATTTTACGTAGTGCGTGAAAGTGAAGCTGAAGATTCCATTTTCTTCTTTAAATCGATTTGTTTTTACAAGAAATTGGGCATCAAAAATGTCATACAGAAAAAGAAAGTGAGAGTGAAAAAGAAAAGTCCCATTCTTCTGACGATGTATTATTGTACATAAAAGTAAAAGGGTACATACGGAATTACATCAAGAAATAAACAATATTTATAAGTTGCCCTACTTTGAGCAGTGGAGAGACAAGATATTCCCTTCAATTGGTGGAAAAACACTGGCAATAGTTTTATGAATTTGAAACTAGCAATAAAATACCTTTCAGCTCCACGTCATCAGTCCGAAAGTGAAAGAATATTTAGAACAAGAGGAAATATTTATTGAAGCCACAAGAATATAAGTTTCCGTGAAAATGGAGAACTGCTAACGTTCTGTCATTTTAACCTTAGAGCTAATTCAAATGAAGTTTAGTTTAATATCTTTAACTACGAATCTTTTCAATTTTCATTTAATTATTTTCAATATGTGAATGGTTTTGCTACTACGGTAAGAAATAGTTATTTACTTTTTTGTTTTATTATGTTGTATTAACACTGGTAAAAGCATGAAATTTCTCATGGAACGTGAGTTTTGACAATTGGATTATATTTAGTGCGGTTCCAAAAAAATGTAATCGGTTTTTTGCATATCACATCGCATTTATGAGATATTGTGTGTAACACAGATTTGTAAAATTTATTATGATTTTTACCTTTTTCAAGAGGGTCTATCACAATTATTGGTATATATATATATATATATATATTATATATATTATATTATATATATATATATATATATATATATATATATATATATATATATATATATATATATATAATATATATATATATCTTTACCTTATATATATAGATATATATTAATATATATATGACTAATAATCATTAATATATATATATATATATATATATATATATAATATATTATATATTATATATATATTATATATTTTATATCTATTATATATATATATATATATAATATATACATATATCTATTATAAATATATATATATAATAATATCATATTATATATATATATATCTATATATATATATATATATAATAATATATATATAATATATATTAATATATAGATTATATATATATATATATATATAATTATATAATTATAATTATATATATTATAATATAATATATATATATATATATATGAATATATATATAAATATAATAATATATTATATATATATATATATATATATTAATACTATTATATATATAGTATATATAATTATATATATATATATAATATATATATTAATATAATATATTTAATTATATATTATATTATATATATATTATATATATATATAATATATATTATATAATATATATATATATTATAATATAATATTAAATATAATATATAATATATATATATATATATATATATATATATATTAATATATATATATATAATACTGGATATATGAAGGGAAGAGAACAAATCGCATGATATACCGGCTTGTGTTGCAATGACAACAGAAAGTATAATAACAACTATGAATAAGAGTAATATGGGACAAAATGCCTGTATAGAAGGAATGGGTTTTAGTTATGTGTAAACATACCTACGATGGTAGTAACTTTCTCTTCGTATTCGATCTACTGTGCATAGCGTCTGGAATATCCCTCATCAAGCTCCAACAATAGTCGGCCATCATATTGATATCCCACCTGTCCTGGTAACGTCCTTCCATGAACTTTAGATCTTGATAGGGAAGCGTTCACCCGGCTCATCACTAACATCGCCTAGGTTATCCAGGAAATTTTCTTAGGTGAGAATGTAAGTAGGGCAACTTTATCACTCATTTGTACAATCCATGAGAATGAATACTGTCTAGCAGTCTTCCTGTACAATGTTAGTAGGTTCTCGCTTTTCATGTCCCAGAAAATCTGTGCTACATCTGGAAAAGAAAATCCACCGTCTTTCCTCTAAAAATTGTTGTAGCAAAGGCAGCATTACGGAGGAGTGTCCGTATTTGTGGGCATCAAATATCCAGCTTTTTCTTCTCGTCCCTCAGACGAGAGAACGTGAAGTCTATATATGCGGGAAGCATTTACCATCATGGTCCAGGGCCTTCACAAATTGGTTCATCAAACCAAGTTTTATGTGTCAAAATGAGTAAGATGATGTTTTTCTCTCTGTACAAGTGTTTCACGTACGATGTTCCTGTCTGGCGTCAAGGTTTCCCTCGGTGGCATTCTCTTTTGGTCCAGTATTCCTTTGCCGCGCGATGTCCAATGCAACAGGAAGAGGTATATTTTGGTGAAACCTGCTTGCTGTCCGAGCAAAAAATGTTTAGCATTTTGAGGTCGACGCATATTTACCACCATGTCCTAAGATAGTTGTAAGTCCCCTCAAACTGTTTGATTTTTTGCCATACTCCTTCCGTCATCCGACCAAGTACCCCTATGGAACCGAAGCATAGCCTGTTGCTGTTGTGTAACAACACAACACTTTAAAACTGCTCTTGGAATGTCAAAATACAGTCGCGACTGCACTGCTGCATGCGTATGCTGCGGAGTCCATATGCGGAGTATAGGCTGCAAACTTCACTGCAATAGCACAAGGTTACCATCGTGATTGGAAGAGCCTCCGCAGCTCTGCTTCTCGTACGATAAAATGTACTCCTTGTGCCTGGTCAGTTTAGTCATGTTTTCATGCAACCTGGGCCAACACTCAAGGACACTTCGCCATAATTACGAACTCTCATACAAGATCGTTCAGGTTCAATACCTCTGGTGAACATGCAGGACCATCGAACTGTATTGTATAGATGGAGACAGACATATCCGAGGTCTTTGGCATCATAATATTTATGCCGTACTAAAGTTACCAACAATGCTTCCCGAATTCGACTGCAGTAAAACTGCTACTAGCGTAAGTGCGCACAATGAATTTTGTCATTCCTAGGGAATATCGCAAAATAGGGATCCATGATTGCACGAAAACGGGGTGTGATACAGAAACACATCCGAAAATGTATTATGGAATCAGCACCTTCGAATTACTATATATCTGCTACAAAGTCCATCTAAGAAAAATTTTCACCTTTTTTTGTTGACCAGTGTAAGTTTTTCTTTATTTTTCCCTAATTGGATGAAACCGAACTGAAATAGCTATTCGGCGAATAGGAAGTGATTAGTTCGGCGAAATTCGTGTATTTCGCCGAAATACTATAGGCCGAATATTCGTATTCGGTATTCCGGCTTTTTTTTCAACTATTCGGCACATCCCTAATATTATATTATATATATTAATAATATATATATATTATATAATATAATAAATATATATATATATATTATATATTATATATAGATATAAATAATATATAATATATATATATAATTATATATACTAAACTCGGGGCCAGAGTTTAATGCATCACCCGTAAATATTATTAAACTTTCATATGTGGGAAATGTAAGGGGCTAGGGTGTGGTTTTATTTTTCAAACCTAATCGGGAAGTGGTGCACAGGGTTATAAAGTTATAAACCGTATGTAACGACAGATGATGTCACGGGGAATTAAATGGCCATAAAAAGAGAAACGATAAAAAAATTAATGGATATGAATGATCTTATTACCAAGCACAATATTGTCTACAAATTAACATATGTGAAATGCAGCATGAAAGGATGTCTAATAATGGGTTTGTACCCCCCTTGGCCCTTCCAACTTCTCCCAATGCCGTTATTTCGGCATTGAATGAAATGATCTGGAGATGGTCTCCTGGGGAGTGTTGTCAAGGCGTTTGCAAAGCTCCCTGAGTGTAGACGGAGCTGTATCAGGGCTCTGAACCCGCCTACCAACAATCCAAACATGTTATGGGATTTCATCGTCCGGGCTCCTCGAGAATCGCCTGAATCTGATTCATACTGTTTGTAGGACATTGACGACCTGTGCAGTATTGCTTGTGGCTTGTCTGAGTATACAAAAAATGGACGCAATGAAAGGACCGAGAAGGACCTATAACATCTGCGTGGAATGGAATGTTTCTTCCCAATCCATTAGGCAGCCGTTACAGGCCTGCTGCGTGCACGTAATGTATTCAATGCCTGCGTGCGGCACGACAGATACTTGACCTGCGGCAGCACATCGTGACAGAGTCACGCTCCATAAAAGGAAATCCTTGGTGAGGATAGGGCAAGCGAGGGAGAAAGTGCTGGCACTGCATCTGTGTCCAAATTCGCGCGGGGACGTTCTAGGCGGTCCAGTGCAGGTATGAGGGACTTCTTTTTCGATTCTTCTTCTGTGAGTGTCCAATTTCCATACGTTTGTCTTGGTAATATATTATGATAATTTCGCAACTCGGTATGCTTCTTCTTTGATTCAGGAGAGGGCCTTCGATGTGTAGATCTTTGTTATATTATCGTTTGCTTCTAGTTCAGTTCATTGGTTCTTTCTCACTGGTATCTTTTTTTTCTCAGAAAATGGGCACATTGTTAACGGTCAAACGTGAGCCTGTGTTGTAGCTGTATGCTTGTTTGGAAAACGATCACGAAGAACTGCCAGACGGAGGAATCTGTTCAGCCCTGCGGCGACCCAGTACCATGTCGTCTAACAGGTGTGACTCGCCAATCTCTCCTGAGCCACGAAGGATTTCGACTGACCGTGTTGGTCTTACCTAGAGTTCGAGTCTAACTGTCTCTGAGCATGGCTGCGTCCGACAGTGTGATAACTCCTATGGACGTTCCTCTTCCTTGACGATGTCTTTCCATTGGTGACAGTCTGTTGTCAAGCTAACGACGTACAGCATAGGTTTGTTTCTGTTAGTTTGGTTTGGTGTATTGCCATTCTGTTCTCCTATGAACGTACTTTCGGGATTTCGTAATTTGGTTGGTGTCTTTATTATGCCATTTAGTTCCTACATCAAAGTAGGTACAGCACGTTAACACTCTCGAAGTTAAGGTATGACCAAACAAAACAACCTGAGCTCTACTAATTTCAAAAATGAAAGACTTTACTTATATTCTACGGGTGATACATTTAAATTTTCCGCGAGTTTACATTATATAATATATATATATATATATATAATATTTATATACCGGATATATATATATATATAATTATTATATATATATATATAATATATATATATATAAGATTATAATAATATCTAATATATTATCTCTATAATATATATATAAAATATATATATATATTAATATTACCGATATATATATATAATATATATATATATAGTATATAGAATATAATAATATATATAATATAATATATAATAATATATAAATATATATATATATATATTATGCCGTTATTTCATCGTATTCTCTCCTGCTTCGCCTAATAATATATAATATATATATTACATAGCCTATAGGGGTACAACTTAGAATTATTTCGTCTTAGGGTTACGCGATCAAAAAAGTTTGGAGACCGCTGGTCTATATTCGATTTCAATACGTGATACAAAGTGAGATTTTAAGGTGTCCCCTTATTGTAAGAAATGAATTAATTTAAATTATTTGACGTAACAGATTTCAATATATTATATATATATATATATATATATAATATATATATATAATAATAGTATAATATATATTATCATATATATATATTATATATATATAATATTATATAATATATTATATGTTATATATGAAGGTTAAATCCGTTTAAACCGCACAATATACGCGATTTGAATCATTGTAACGAACAGTTTGTTTCGAACGAAACGTAACTCTGGCAAAAAATTGGACGTACAAAAAAACATTATATATATATATTATATATAGTATAATAATATATATAATATATATTAAGTATAATAATATATATATATATATTATTATTATATGATATATAATATATACTAATATTTAATTAAATTTGTTAGGTTTAGTGTTAGGTTGGTTAAGTTAAGTTAAGTTAAGTTAGTTAAGTTAAGTTCTAATATCTCCTTGGTTATATAATATATATATATATATATTAATATATATTATATATATATATATATTATATATATATATATATATATATATATATATAGGAAAAAAAATATTTATATCTATATGATCTTTTTTTGTTATGAAAAATAGATAAATATATATACATAATATGAAATATTTATTTATAACATCGTATTTTGAAAATAAAAGCAACATACTCAACGCTCGCGAATTGACACTCTGTTTCATCATAGAAATATGAAGAATCCGTGCCATTCACTTGCCAGACGTACGCTTTTCCAATAAACTTAAATAGATTATTTAAATAATTCACTCAAATTTTTATAAATTGAAAAAAAGTTTTGCTTACTCAACAGATGAAGTCTTGTTTTGCCATGGAAACCATTGATGCAAATTTATATAAAACTTTTTTATTCATCATATAAAGAAATGGGGATGATTATGCTGCCACGTATAGTTAAATATTATATATAATGAATATAGATATATATATATATATCTATATATATATTATATATATATATATATAATATATAATATATAATATATATATTTATTATGTAATTTAAATGTTTATGAGTTTAATACAGCATTACATGTTTACAATAGTTCCCACAATAACCGATAATAGAAAGACGTGCAACTTCTTGACAGCATTATTAACATTTCTTGTATTTATTTTATTTATTTTATTAATTTTATTTTTATCGAATTCTAGAAAAGTAAAACATGCATAGATATACGGGTTAAGTTATTTGCATACCAAATTTGCTTCATAAAGTATATAAATAATAACCGGATTTTATAAATCATAAATAATATACCTCATTTGTATTTTTATTAGATGTGAAAATTGCGCAAGAAAAGAAGTTCCGAAAAGTTGTCCGATTACTCTCCCCCAATTGAAATTGCATTTGATTTAATTATGTATATTTTTTTAGTAATTACATATGAAAATAATATTATCTATCTAATTTTAGTTCTTTTTGATTTACTTTTTTTTTTAAAATTTTTAAAGGTTTAAATATTTACTTAAAGCTAAATAATAAGATTCATTGGTAATGCCTGGGATGGGGGGAGGGGTCGAGGGAGATCAGCCCTTCCCAGTTATCATTCTTCTTTACAAAAATGATGCTTTCTATCAAAGAGAAGGGATTTAAATACTAAAACACTTGTCCTACAAATGAAATGACAATTGCAGAGGAGTTTGTTAATTATCAAAAAAATGCCAACGTAATATATAAACTGTAAAAATGTATTTATATTGATTAATTTAATCTCTTCAATTATAGGATTAAAAGAATGAAAAAGTATAAACACTTAGAACGGTAATCTCAACTCGATGCAGATAAATATTATGGAACTAGTCAACATAGGCTTGTTTTATATTTATAGGCTATGCTGTGCATATATGGCACATTAAATGATGTCTAAAGAATAAAAGAGCATATGTTGCTATAAAAGTGTTCTATTAGATTAATAATAATCCATATATAGTATAAATATATTATTATATATATATATATATATTATATATAATATTATATAATATATATTATATATAATATTATATTATATATAATATATATATATATTATATATATAATATTGCCAATTCTACGATAAGCAGGCAAGTGACATTTTCCGTACTTTTTTATAATAACTTTCTGACACACTTTCAATATATTTTACTTATAGCTTAGGCTAAGGATAGCGTGAGGTTTTTTTGAATTTGGAGTCGATTTTTTGCAAGAAAGGTCATTTTTTTACATCATGGACATTATTTTTGCTTGCACAAATTTTGATAAAGAAAAATTCTTTCAAAGTACTAAATTTATTAATTTAAATATTTAGTATAAATAATAATAATAATTAATAAAAGAAAATATAATAATAATAATAATAATATAATATAATAATCGAAATAATAATAAAGATAATAAAATATATAATAATAATAATAAATTAATAATAATAGTAATAATAATAATAATGTTCAGTGTCTAAAGCTGACATCAGTAACTCGAGAACGGCAGCAACTACAGTAAAGGCAAAATTATTATTTGGTATCAGCAGTAAATTTTAAGGAGGTTTTAAAATTATTTTATTATTTTTTTTTATTTTTTGCATTTATTCGTCGAAAATAATTTTTTTAAAAAAATTATTTCCCCATTTAGGGGCTCGAGCCGACGGTGGGACGAGGGGGGCGAGTCAATCAGAGCGGTACAGTGCAGGTGTATAATTTTTACAATATTTAAAGTTCTTATTAATAATATATTAGACATAAAAAATTTTTTTTTGAATTTCTTCGATGAAATTACTTGTGTGAATAAAATATGTTATTTATTTTCCTGTAGATTTATAGTTTTCTAGTTACATCCTGAACTCTTCGGGATGCTGGCCATTATATATATATAGTATATTATATATATATATATATTATATAATATATATGAATATTATATATAATATTATATATAATTATATATATATATATAATAATAATATATATATTATAATATATTATATATATATATAATATATATATAATTTATATACATAATAATATATATATATATTATATATATATAATATATATATATAATAATATTATATAGTATATATATATTATATATATATATATTATAATATATAATATATATTATATTATATGAATCCAGTTTAAATCCACAAATATCTCAATCACATTAATCTCAAAAACTACAAATTAGCTCAGGGAAAGAGGATACATTGTTGAATCCTGGTAAAACATTTTAAGTGCGGAAAAAAATCGTCAAAAACTACATATAGTACAGGAAAGGAATACATTTTGAATCCTGGTAAAAATTTAGTTCGGAAAATGTAAAAAAAAAAATTATTGTTCATAATTATAGTAATATGAGGAGAGCCTTTAAGAAACTTTCGTTATTAAAAATAAATAAACTTTCTAGTATATTTTAGTTTTTTTTTTAACTAAAAGAAATACGATGCAGGAGGGGTCTCTCGGCTTCGGAATA
>JABUQX010134087.1:0-19142 GCA_015478945.1 Trachelipus rathkii
AGTATCACATATAATATCCTACTTTTAATAATATAGATAAACTCTCACTGGATGTTCATTTCATATTTCTCTTCTATAATATACTATATATTTATAATATTTAATATATATATATAATAATAATATTATTATATAATAATAATATATTATAATATACTATATAATAATATATATTATATATATATATATATATATTAATAATATATATTTATATATTATATATATATATATTAATATAATAGTATATATATCATATTAATATTATATATATTAAATATTATAATATATAATATATAATATGATAATAGGATAAATACAGATGGGAAACCAGTTATACCATGAGGTAGTCGTCTATTTGATCCTATACGAACTATTCATGAAATATAAGGTACTATCCAAATATGCACTATCCACGGATGTGGACCTTTAAAATATTTGAGCCTATGGTATGAGTCAAGATGCTAAATATTAGCTTCCAATGATAGTTCATGACCAGAATCGTCCACTATCACTTAAAATCCTTTGGCTATACACAATACGTAATGTATTCTGAGAGTACGCTTACTGTTGGCATCCTTTTAGCCATCTCCTTCCTTGCATTTAATTTAACTTATAGAAAAATCTATTACGTTTATATATATATATAATATAATATATAATATATATATATAAAAACATATTATTAATATAATAATATAATATATTATTATATATATATAATATATATAATTAATTTAATATATAATATTATATAATATAATTATTAATATATATTAAACTATATATAATATATATTATTATATATATATATATTAATATATATATATTAGTGTGGATGACTTTATAGTGATAGAGATAGTATTTTAGTAGAATAATGACGTATCAGATATATCTTATCTACTTTGTGTAAACAAATATCGATAAATGGTGAGAAATAAACTAAAGTTAATTTAATTTCTTTTTCATTTATGATTAATGAAAATGTAAATAATACGACAAAAAAAGAACTATATCTTAAATATTTGTCAATCAGACATATAAAAGAGACGTCCGCGAAACACCTAACAACCTAATTTTTTTTTAAACGGATCTATTCTATTTAAAAGAACACACGTGACATGACAAGGGGTTTATTGGAACTCGATTTTTTAGATTCAACCGGAACAGGAATTTTTTTTATCCCCTACTCTCTTCCTATAGTACCACATATATATAATATATATATATATATTATAAACTAACACACATATATATATATATTATATACACACACACAACACACATACACAACATATATCATATATCATACACACAATATATATATAACATTATATATATTAATATATTAATATATTTTAATATATATATATAATATATAAATATTATATATTAAATATAATTAATATATATATTATATATATATATATCATTATATTTTAATATATATTATATATATATTATATTTAATATATTATATTATATATAATATATATTAATATCTAATATTATATATATATATATAATATATAATATATATTAATATTAAATATTAAAAGGAACATTCATATTTTTAATTTAATGATATATATATTAATATATTATATTATATAATTAATTAATATATTTATTATAATAATATATATTAATATATATTAATATATATATTTATGTTCATATAAGGCACTATGTTAATGATTTAAGCTTCACTCAGTTCATATTTTATTGAATATTTTTTTTGATTAATTTATTTTCAAGTTAATGGTAGACTGTGAATTTTATGCATATGAACAATCTTCCACAAGTGTAAATTTATAAGTGAGTGTGGAATGGGAATAACAGAGTTGATTGCATAAAGTACGCACACATTTCAGTGAAACTAATTATTTAAAAAATCACACTATTTTATATCAATAATATTTTAAAAAATGAAATATTGCAGTCGCAATACAGTACGACACCTAACATACAGAAACACCTTAATACTTACAAATATTTCATGATGACAATCATAGCGCGCGTATAAAAGCTGGTATATAAATTTTAATAAACATTAATAAAATAACAAGAGAAAAAACAACAAACTAACTTCATTAAATTTTGGTATGATTAATCATGTGCGTTAACGAACGATTAGACAAAATTAGGAACACCTCGTACTATAACCGTTGAAATAAAATTCAAAAAATCTAATGACAATAATAAATATGGTGAGAATACATTCGGTGTAAAGACTTATTCAGCAAAAACTGTATAAATAAAACAATCTAAAAAAAAACCATTTTTACAAACACACCACAATAACAAGAAAATTAGAGAGGTGAACTCTAAACTAGACCGACGCGGGAGGACAAGACGGGTGGGATCACTTATTCACATAACCCCCTAGGGGGAGGGGCGGAGGAACCCTTCAACGCGACACTAACCGTACCATAACCCTAAAATCACCACACATGAGCGGGGGTTTACCGGCAGCACTTTACCCCGTAGAGAGGCAAACTATAGTCCACCTCACACCTAACCTATCTGTGACCTCCCCCGAGACCAAGTGACCAGCGAGACAGACTACAGAATCCACTGCATCTTAGCGGTCATTAGCCTTCGGTATCTTACCTTTAGTTAAAAAAAAAATAAAAACACTTATAAAACTAGTTCAGAACGTCGTAAACGGTAACTGAGGTCTATCATAACTTAATTACTTTGACCATACATTAAGTCCGCTCACCCTAATATAATTGACCATACTTTAGGACATATCATAATACTAAAATATTAACCAATAAAAAAATCAAACAAAAAACTCGAAAACTTCACACGGTATATCTTAAATCTAAACACTAGTTATAAATATATAATACTAAAATGTATCTAAAATATTAATGGTATATAATATAATATCAACTATCTAACCTGGTGATTCTTTCTCATTGCTGAATTCATTATGAATTTTGACCTTACATGGATAAGTATTCAACACATAATGACTACTGTATAAACTGAGCAAAATAATCAAACAGATATATTACTGTCAGCTTACCGACTAATTTAGCATGGAATTTGGTACTCGAGTGTAACAGAGTCGCTATTCAATAAGTAAAATGAAGCACAAAGTACACGCTGATAAAGCGTCTCATCTTCGACCTTCGCAGTCCATCCGGGCGCCATATATATACTATTCTATATATTCAAGTTTTTTTCATCTTCATCTTACTCTTCATCTTACTCTTATTACTCTTATATATTATATATATTAATATTAATATATATATATATATAATATATATATTCATATTATATGATATATAGATTAAATATATATATATATATTATATATATATATATATAAATAATATATATATATAATTATATAATATATTTTATTTTTCACTTTTCAATATTGAATTCTAATTGTAAAGTGTCTGGGAAGTTCAAATCTAATGAGAATTAAACAATACTTCATTACAATAATATCACTGGACTTATAAGATGAGGTCAGATTGTGTAAGACTCTACAACAGTGTGGTAGCATGCTTGATTATAAACACTATCCATTCCTATGTGATTTATTAGCCTAAATGATTAATTAGTTAATTTGATTAGATATTAGTCTTCAATATGATTTTGGTATATTTATATTTTATTTCATTAGATAAACGGCACTGTAGGTACGGTATAGTTTTATTCTTTTAAGATACGTTGAGACATAGAAGAAAAATACAGTGGAAATGGCAAAGTGATTTCAAGAGAAATATATCAACACTCATATTTAATGCTATTGTGAACAATATAAACGGCGTTTTGTATTTTTTTTTTATAATATTTTTATAAGAGCTAGAGAGAGTATTTGATTATCAACATATTTAATATATTAATACTATAACTATCAGATATATCTCAAAAATAATTATCAAGTATAATCAACAATTTAACCAACCTTTTAAACACACAATAAAATATCACTTGCTTCGATTGCTTGAGCAATATAATATCGTGCACATCATATAAATGGAGCTCCATGACTTAGAGTAAGCGAACACTTCTACGGGACGAGAAAATCGAAGTGAACCAGTATCATATAGGCAAGAAGTGTATCGACAATCAAAACAGACCTTCTCTCTCATCACAGACACTCGGACTCTTTTGCGCCTATATCTTACTCATATATTTTCTAAACTCATATATATATATTATAATTATATATAATATAATATATATATATATATTATATTATATTAATTAATATATTATATATAATTATATTAATAGTAATATATATTAATTATTATAATATATATATAATATATATAATATATAATATAATTTTTATAATTATAAGTAAAATTTATAAATAATATTATCATATATATTAATATATAATATATATATAATTATATAGTAAATGCGCACTGAGTCATTAAATATAGCATGCAATACATAACAATACTCACATTCAAAACGAAATACAACTCTTCAAAGTAAGTGAATAGCATTAATATATTCTAAATTTTTTTAAGATGTCACCATTTATTACTCAAAATGGATCTTATAGAAAGCGGTAATACACAGTGAGTAAAAAGTTCTTGAAATTCAAATGGAAAAATACTGGAGGCATGAAACCTAAGCTATTCAGTGTAACATAAATATATGCACACGTGTGTTAATATATTCGCACTTAAGTAATAAACGTGTTGCTAAAAAATCTCTCAAGATGCTCTTGATAATAGATGTGCAGCCATTATTATAAAAAATAAGTACAAACCAAACAAAATGTAAAAGACATAATCACACCGTCACATGAAAGGAGCCAATATGTAGACGCAAATAACTATATTAAATAGGAGAGGGTGTGCTTTATTCTTTTGGGTCGGTATTATTGAAGAGAGGGCAAGAGATGACTAAAAATTTGAGGGACGCATTTCTGTGTATAATGTGTGGAGAGATTTTTTTTAATATCACAACTATTCTTTAGTACAATATAGATGAGATTAAATATAGTATTATTTGAAAAAAATATAAAGAGATACCATCAATACTTTTATAATAATCATATACAGTGGTAGTGTGAATCCTAACAAAAACAACATTATAAAGCACTACCACTTATTTCTATTAATATTATTTGAAAGTTATTTACAGAAATTTATTAAAATGAAATAATTAATTTAAATATGAATTAAACTTAATATTTGAGTCTCATACCACGAATTAATATAACGATCATATTATATTGAGATGAATTTACAATTTAGGAAATTTATAAATTTTAAATATAAAATTATATATGAGTAGTTTACTATATGTATATTAAGTCTTAAAACACAGTATATCAGCATTGAATAATTGAATAAATGTAATAGATATCCTCTATAGCTATATTAATAATATATAGTTATTATTTAATATATAAATTATCCTATATTTACTAATACTTGGCCAATTTAGATGCATAATATTTTTTGATCATATATACTTACTTATAGTATATTGAGAGTCTATTCTTATTACCTTGTTTATAACTTACTTTACATAAATATATAAGGAGATCACAGTGGCCATTATTGAACATATTTAATATTCACCATCCATATATCTTATAATATACTATTATTATAATAAATAAATATACTATGGTTTATTAATATCTAAATAAACATTTATATGGATTAGTTCCAAAGTTATATGCTGAATTCTGAAATCGTGAATATTAGATATACTAATTTTTGTATAGCATTGTAAATACCAATTATATACGATTATTGATTAAAATAAAAAAAATTATATCTCATGGTTTTAGTCTTGCTTAATACCCTATAATGAATATATAAACAAGTTGATTGAAAAAGCCGGTATATACAATAACTATATATCAAATTATGAATATATTATAGAGAAAAAACATTGGAAAATATAATAATAAATTTTATAACAAAATATAACAGTAGTTATATATTATATATATAATCAAATTTCATAATTCCAGAATTTATGTCCTTGAAGCAAATCATTAAAGTAAATAGAATATTTTAGGTTATTATAATAGGTGTAAAATTTAATGTTCTAAAATAACCTATTAATAATCTTACAAGATACAATAGCTATCCGTTATTTATAAGCTAGGAGTAATATAATCAAGGAAAATATCGCCCTTCACCAAAGATCATTACAGCGCCTTTTTATGGGTATCTTATACGTTACCTAAATATAACAAAAAGTCTTACATCGTATTTATATATTATCAGGAATAACATCAGAAATATATCCTACGCTATATATATCTACCTTTGGGAATTAGGCACTCTAGACAGAAGGATTCCTCTCCACTGTTGTGCGCAGATCATTCATGGAGAGACAACTATAATTCTTACAGGGTGTTGATTTTAGTTCTAGGCACTTTAACACTCATGAGCAAACAAATTTCAATTCCTTATATTAATTTCCTTTATAATATTCATCTATTTAAGTAATAATTTATTATACTCCTTATATAATATCATTTATCATCTATATATCAGGTTATTCTTGTTCAACTCAATATTACATTTCGTAGTGAATACGATTATCTGCCATTGCTTGTTCTTCTACTTGTCCTGGAGTTTTCACAATACAGTGAAAAACAAAAAATTTGGAAGGACGTCTAATCAACTAACCAAATGGTATTAAGTTTTGAACACCTTATTGCAGACACCGAGTTCTTTAATTAAATATTCTCAATTAACCTGGGATTTCTATTTCGCCCATTCCTCGCGTTTTTTTTAGAGGCATGCGAAGATATTTATTAAGATGTTTCATTGAGAGAATCAAGTGAATTTGCTGCGAACGAAGAAAAATAATCGTGCCCATGATGCACAGACAATTTTTCCATTCTCGTTCAATTGTCGTATTCAGATTCCGCGTTTTTTCTTATTTTTCTTTCTTTCTCCTTAACAAAAATTATCTTTACCGATATATATATTATATTATATGAGATTAGAAATTAATAAATTTTTATATAATAGTTATTTTATTATGATGAGAAATATGTCTTTTAGTATATATAAATGGCTGAATCTAACAATCACTATTTAAGTATTACTCAAAGTTGGTCTGTGTGGGTGTGGTGGTGGTGTGTGTGTTGTGTTGTGTGGTGTGGTGTGTGTGTGTGGTGTGTGTGTGTTGGTGTGTCTGGGGTGTGGTGGGTGTGTGTGTGTGCTGTCGTGTATGGTGTTGTGTTGTTTGTGTGTGTGTGTTGTGGTGTGTGTGTTGTGTGTGTGTGTGTGTGTGTGTTGGTGTGTGGAGTGATTTGTTAATTTTTTCTTCATCGAGTAATGCATGACTGGCATCGTACTTAGCAATGAATATTATGGTACTGCGTCTGTCTGATGCTAAAGAAAGGTAAATTAGAATTGATTTTTTTGGAGGCTGTAATATATTTTAATACTTCTGATTAAACATCGCACGACGAACGTAGCACGTATGTGAAGTACATCTGCATAAGTTGATTTCATTATTCTCTTCTTTAATCTCGGATGTTAGCAATTAATAGTCAGGACTGAGGAGCTCGGAGGTAATTACTTTAGTCTGAGGTGAATAACCTTTGCGTAACTATTAACATTAATACATCTACTTTAACCATTTATTTTTATTTATTTTAACAAAAATTGATCAAAATAATTATATGAAGTTTTTTCTACCGATTAGCGTATATTATAAATCCACCCTTATCTATAAAAATATGGAAAAAAACGCCCCTCTGATGAAGGAAAATATGGTTTTTTTCAATTCGTGTAGGGACGTAAGAATGACGGTCGAAATGCCTTTCCACCTTATCGCTTACTCGATTATTCAACTTAATTATCGACTATCTAATTAATTTGTATTATCGATATACACAGATTTATTTATAAAAAAATGTACGTAAAAAATAAAAAAATCTTTAAGATTATACCAAAAATAATCATAATGGGAATCCAATTATTTTTACGCGAATGTAAAAAGAAAAACTATACAATCACTAAATACCATTACATCATTATATTATTACAAATATACTAAATAATAACACTATCACTATTATATTAATATATACTACATTATATATATTAAATTATTATATATATTATATATTATTATATTAATAATTATAAATTATTTAATATTAATTCCTTATCTATCTATCTATTATCTCAATTATTATTTATTTACATCATAAACTATATTCTTTACTACGATAATAAATAATACTAATACAAATCTAATCAAGATATAACATTTAATGCATATGCACCCGTGACGTATCATACTCTACAGTCAGGATTTTATCCGCCGTTACTCGCTTCTAAGTCCTAACGTGACATAGACTAATTTGTAACTACGTAAATTCTAATGGTACTTATATTATTTATAGTTTTTATTATATATATCACTTATAATGATTAAAGTATATAATGGCTATAATATATATAATGATACAGAAAATAACTGCTCATTCTTTTTCAAGCTACTATATTTAAGACAAAGCCAACACATATCATTATATATTATTACCTATGTAGATATATTATAACTAACCCAATATAAAAACTGTTACCGGTATATACTTCCATATATATACTATATATCATATAAATCAATATTTAATCTCAACAGTCCATATCAAAGATGGGGGGGCTCGAGAGACGGGACGGCGCGGGATCCAAAAGCGTGGGGAGGAGCAGGGTTTTTACCATACACATATCTCGTAGGGGAATAGGGGCGGACGGAGCCGCCGACACCCAAAATACCAAACGAGCCGGGGTTCCGGAGACCTCCCCCGGAGGGGGGGAAATAGTCCTACCCTGTCGTTCCGGAAGGCCGGCGAAGCTAGACCCCAACTTCTCGTTCGCCATTCGCGACGCGTACAAACCCTTGAGAGCTTCGAGGTCATCAACTCACATTATATGCGTTTACTACAAAAAATATTTTTTAAAACTAATAAAGTACCGATGGCAGACGTCGGGGTATCTCTCGCCTCAAACCGGACACAATCGGACAGGCGTCAAGCTAATTCCAACCACACGGAGTTGCGTGGAACCCAAAAGGAGTTAGTATCCTTGATAATTTAAAGACCCCATCCAGCGGTGGTATTCCTCCGATACTAGTGGAGCGTGTTCCCTCCTACGTGGTAGAAATCAACGTCCCCCTCTTCTGTTCTTCCCACTGCGGTCCGGGAGGCTTCGAACCCCCACCCCTCACCCACCCTAATATAGGGCCCGTCGATTATATATTTTACTATATATATATTATACTAATCATGATATATAACTCTAGCGCATGCTATTGATTAACTACATCATAGTACAAAAGACACTATATACCTACCATCTTTTTAATTATATCTTAGTAATGAGTATATAATATAAATATTTATATATTTCGATTTAAAATGAGTGCTATATCTGACCTCCAGCCCTACACAGCGGCGATCCTGACCGTGTATGACAATCACCGCGAAGCTGCGATAATCAATACTTTCTACATTTGACGGTGTAATGGTACATAATATATAGTAGAGTGAACCATGTGCGATATTTATTTATAGTTTAACGTATAAGCAATTACTTAATTTATAAAAAAAATAAAATGGATATCAAATCTGAAATTATATACGAGAAAACATATTAATATATTATCTTTATAACATATATATATATATACTAAATATTATATGTCATATTATATCTTCCTCTACTGCCCTAGCTTATCCCAACCCTATATGACATCACAGTACGTATGACGTAAAATGTAACGTGCTTACGCGATAGATCGATTTATATATGCGAGGCTAAAACCACAGAGTGTGCTCCAATCTAAATTAATCATTCCTCACATTATTATAATATTAAGAGATTTAAAATTTTTATAAGGGCGAGCCACACATAGGTCGACGACCACTTAATCAAATAAAATCTAAATTATTTAAAATTAAATTATTATTATCTATTATATCTATTTTATATAAACATTATTTTAATTTATTTTTGACTGATAATTATATATATATTATACAACAATATATATTATAATTATTACACTTATATTATTTATATTCATTATTCTAATTTTATATATATACTAATAATTTATATAAATTTTATTATTTTTCCTATACTATATACGGATAGTATTTATCTATATATTATGAGAAACGACATAATTATATTATGATAAAATATATATATAATATATTAATAGATATATACGTGAGATATAATGCCCTTAATATTTCATTTATTCACTAAACATAAATAATAATAATATATAATCATATTAAAGCTCAAATATATACTAACTAAGCATAAAATCATATCTACATACAGAAAAACCTTACACGAATAATATGCAATAATATATTTATTTTATATGCTTTTAAAAAACATATATATAAATTTAAGAATTATTTGTAAAGCTATTATTATATATTATTTTAGGTGTATATTAATATATACTACTTTATGAGTACATATTATATAAATATACATAATTATATACCGAAAATTTATTAATATTATATATAATATTAATTATTATAAATATATCTTAGTATAATTATATATACATACACACATAAATATATACACTATTTATATATATATATATCAGATAAGAAAGTTTTAATACAATGTACTATTATATTACTAATTATCTCATCTACACACCGATGTCAGGGAGCAAAATCAAGATTAAAAAGAAAGTTGAAAATGTTTGGCGAATACTGAATGACCGTTGCCTAACGCAATCCCTCAGGTGGGCGCAGACGCGAGACATAAAGAGAGGAAAATTAATATTAAGAACCTTTTTAATTTTTAATTAAAACCATGCGATATATATTTACAAGGGCAAGAAAAATTGAGAATGAAGGCAAGGAGTTTCCACAAAACACCACGATTGTGGCTGGAAGAGACAGGAGGAGACACCCACAAAAAACGGTTAGATTAAAATCTTAGAGTCCAATTATTCTCACATACATATCGTGGACAAGTAAAGGACTTCTGTGGACCGAGAGGCACGATCGCATGTATGGTGGGACGATATGCTCAGACAGAGGTCACATCTTACATCATTCATTGTCATAAAACCTAGTAGTAAAGAGGATTTGGTAGCATCAAAATTTTAATGCATCATATTGCCAAGCACAGTAAGGGTCTCCATATTGACGCGAATTCGAACAGAAAAGAAAAAAACGTTTATTACTTGACAGTTTGTAATATGTTCTCTAAGTCCTCCAGCCCTCAACACTACCCAAAAGGAGGGTGGAACCGTGAAATCGGACCCCAAAGTGATAACAGTATTCTAATACAGGGACGATAAGACGCTTAATATAGAACTGCGAGTCACTGAGCAGAATGAAAAAGAAATCCTAAGCAATTCGTGAACAAGAATTCCAGCTTCTTTGAGACCCCATTTAGCAACCGATTTGATACGAGGCTTAAGGACAACACTTATGTTCAGCAGTCCAACGGAATGTTTAATGTATGTCAGTACAGAGTAGACATTACACAGCCTTCGACAAGGAGGATAGTGGAAAGGTTAGGATGTGTTTTTAGAGAGAAGCGAAGAGATGAAAAGAAAAGTGGAGTTTTAAAGGATTGAATTTATAGATTGCGGTTATAGAAATACAACCACCTCGATTGAAAATTCCTCGCGCACCACATCGTGTAAGGAGTTGAAATACGCGGGAGAAATACTGTAGGTCCCAGATCGCCAACTCTAAGCACAATCGATGGGAGCCATTGAAAAAAATTGAGGTGGAGATACATGAAGGTAAGAGGATTGTACATCAAAAGTATAGCGAGTGAAACGAGTATTAGACAAGTTACAACTAAAGATAGGAGTAGACTGACGAGATTAATAGCAGGAGATTAAAGGGTTGAAAGAATATAGACAGACAACCTGTAGGAGCACCACAATTTAATAAGAAAGGCAGAAAGAGGTTTCTCCATCAATAAGAGCAGACCTAAATGGAGCTCGAGAATCTAAAGAACAACTTAGACTTGAGTCAGGTTCAAATAGTCGGAAGGAGGTAAAATATCAATAGGAAGGTAGCTTAGTAGAGTAGTTGAGCTATGACCATGGTCAGAAGCCTTAGATATCCAGCGACACACGAGAGATCTTCCCACATAAGTCCTAAAGGGCAGAAGCATAAGATCAGATGAGATATTATATATACAAGTAGAGAGGTTATATTATAGTAGTTAGTTAAGGTATATATAGTATTATATGCGATGTAATGAGTACAAATATTATTAATAATAGATAATTATAAGTTTCCTAAACTATTTTAATTTTTAAACTTATAACCGTGATGACTCTGACTACGGCGAGTCGCAGACCCACCAACTTAAACGGAGTACGCGAGCACATAGTTCTCGCGAGCGTGGAGGGCGGGCTTGGGCACCACCTCGGCACAGAACTCTCCCCTCTTCTCTTTCTCCTCTCTTGGGTCGTGTCTCCGTCTTCTCTCTCGCATCTGAGTATGAGACAACCCTAAGTGCGATATTTATAGATCACATAAATAATTTTTCATTTAATATCTCCTGTGGATAGTAAGTGGACTTGTTATAACATATTCAGTAATAATATTACATTTTATTTATTTAAAATTACTAAAGATATTCTTTTATTTGAAAAAAAATACATAAGAAATTTATTAGGCATTAATTCTTAATTTAATGTATTATATTTTTCATCTTTTTAAATTTATTGCAGTTTTCTTTCTTTTATTTTTGTTGATCTTAACTACAGTTGGTATATATTTCATCACCAGTATAAATATACTAGGATCAATTGAACGTAGGATAACGTAAAAAAATATATTATACACTGGTTCTAGCGTCATTTTGATTGATTTCTCGTTACGTGCGTTGATTCTATATCCATTTTTTACACGCTGATTTCAAAATATGTAATTGGTTTTATGTAAGTATCGTACTTGATTTTTTTCACATAATCATATTTTTTACTTTTTGTTCAAATTTTCAAATTTTATTGTTCAAATAATACTATCTTATCAATTTCTTGATTATTCCTTTTTAGTTTTTAGATAAAGTATTGTTAATTCTTTCTGCTTTATTACGTTCTGTTAGGTACAGGTCAGGTAAGATCAGCTTAGATTACTAATTAATATATTTCAATAAACACAGATATATAAATTAAAATATTGAGTAGTATTATACTAAATAACAACTGCAATTATAGTGCTTGAAGTAGAAGAAAAATATTATATATTTATTTAAGACTCATCTAGGAGTTGTTTTAAGTTATAATTATTTAGTTAATAAAAAATAGTTATGATCAATGAGATGCATCTTTTTGCTTAAATATTATTTTATAACATAGTGTCTTTTATAATTTCAGGTCATTGTCTTAACGTTCACACAAAGTACTATATCATGTCTCAATTAGAAAGTGAGAAGGGATTTATGCGAAGAATAAGAATATATGTCGATAAAGAGAGCCTTATCCAAATAGATCGACTATATATGATAATGTTGGACAAAAAAGTTATAATTGGCATGGAAAAGTTCCTAACAGTACATTACCTTTCCCTAGTTCAGATGTAAAGAGCCTCCTAATTCGATTCTTATTTATCTGGGTTAAAATTTGGAGATCAACGACACAGGTTGATTACTGCTCTCTCCATATGAGTGTTCCAGACACTGTGTTGACTACCTTAAAGAAAAGACTTTTGGGACGACAGGAAAGGTGATATGGGCAGTTATCCAAAGATTTGGATATACCTATGATGTTTTATATTTACAGGGTTATAATCTCGGGATATTTAGGAATAGCAAAGGAGGCTTACAACTCATAATATCTCGTCTGCCTTCCCTTTGTTTTTATGGGATACGAAGATTAGCGGTGTGACAAGCATTTTAAACACAATTCACTGAGGCAGACGTCCTTCTCCGAATTCTTTCAGAACCTTGGCAGTTTCAAATGTCATGC
This sequence comes from Trachelipus rathkii, assembly GCA_015478945.1. NCBI lineage: Eukaryota > Metazoa > Arthropoda > Malacostraca > Isopoda > Trachelipodidae > Trachelipus > Trachelipus rathkii. The sequence continues at coordinate 13,960 of JABUQX010134087.1, forward strand.
CCAGCCACTTCTGTGACGCAATAACATTTTAACTTCCACCAAACTACATATAAAATCTGTTATAATTGAAAAACTATGTTAAGGCATGCTAATTAAATGAAAATGATGCTCTCCTTAATATATAAATAAAGGAAAAGATTATTCCACACATCATGGATCTAATTGCTTTCAGGTATTTTTGATGGTTCTCAAATTAGAAGTTAATTTAAAGATGTAGAGTTTTGAAGGTCAATCCTGTATCTCACAATAGAAGAAAGAATGAGTGGAAAATTAATTCAAATAGAATCTCTAATCTTTACGATTTCAATTGGAAACCATCGTAAATCCTCATATACAAGAAAATGGTTAAAAATCCTGCTCGGAAAGCTTTAAGAAGTGGGTGTTCGTATATTCATAAAATTCATTTTCGCTTGGCTCGTGCATCTTGGAAAATAATGTGTGCCGTATTTACCCAGAGAAGCAAATTGTGGAATTTAGGAGGAACAAAGGAGGGGTTCATCAAAAGATGTTCGGAGATGACATGGAGGAATAGGTACGCAAGTGTCGCCTTCGAAATATAGAAATATAGACGCGAAAATTTAAGAGCCTTAGGGCAAAAATTGTGCACAACACGATGTCTCCGCGTAATGATTGTCTTTGCGCTCACAGAATCTCAGGAAATCTGCAGGAAAATGCTTAAACGAAATTTATTGGCATAGCTCTAACAGACATGGTATATAAGTTAATCAATTAGAAGTCGAATGATAAATTTTTTTCATATTTAACAAATTAAAAAATTGCAAGATTTGAATCTATTAATGATTGCGAACAGCCTTGTGACTCCGACAGAAAATATTTTTTTTATTGAAGTGCAATGGTTTTTAAAGCTGCAGAGCTAATCTTTTCTGATTCTTGGCTGTAAATCCAAAATACAAGTCTTTCGCTAACAGCTTTCCGCACTAGATGAACGTAGCTGAATGAATGATTTGGCAATTTCTAGCATTTTTGGCGCTTTTCTCCACAGGTTACTATAGACAGGAAAAGCTGCAGGCATGTCAGCACTCAGCAACTTACTTGGCTAAAAAGCCTACAATTCCGGAGAAGTTTTACTCGCTTCGTCCAGCGGCAGCACTGCACGTCAATGACGACCAAGCCCTTTTCGATGGTGATGACCCTTTTATAAGGGTTACGAGACCGTTTTCGGAGACTTTTGAGCTTCTAAACGGCAGGAAATTCCAAGTTATGTCGGCAGTTGACTTGAAAATTTCCAACACTTCGTAAGATTTTGATACTTGTGTGTCAAAGTATCGGTTTCTAAGGTCGGTGAGACAGATTTTGAGATCTAGAAACCATTTTCAGTGTTTTAACCTGAACTTAGTTGTCTTAATTCCCCCAAAAGTTTTTTTTTGGTTCCTAGAAGGTTTTAAATGATCGCTAGACCATTTCAGATGATCAAAATAGATTCATCGAGGTCTTTTACTTCAAATTCCATATTTAAATCGTCTCTCTACGTGCTCTGGAAGGCTTATTGAATTGAAAACATAATCGAAAGAAAATCATTTTATTATTTAACATCCGCTAGATATAGTCGCTGTAGTCATGGGTACAAACCGAAGGATTGCCTATCAGAGAGTAGTATTTCTCTGACGTCACTAGACCCAGCCCCTTTTTATTTCCCCATCAATTTAGGGGACTTTGAGACAGCATATTCCTATCAAACATGGTAGCCAACAGCAGGTAGTATCGTGCAAAATTTCCAAACTACACTCTTGGTTTGACCTTTATGAGACATCTTATTTTAATTCTAAGAAGTGTTTAATTTCGATTAGAGGAGAGTGGAGGAAACCCTTCACCAGTTTAATATATATTCATTTGCTTATGAACTTAATTCCTTAATAGTTCAACTTTATTGAAATTATGAAATGCAAATTTTCCTGAAAAAATAATATAAGGTTAAACTTAAAACATACATATAAATTGTGTTATTGATTAATTATAAATAAAGCATACTTTTGAAAAAGAATCGACAAAGAATCGGCTAGTTTTGGCCAGTGCCGATGCCAATTAAAAAAAAAGGCCGATTCTAGCTGGTACCGATGCCGATGCCGATGCCTCGGCATCGGCTTATCCCTAATATATATATATATATATATATATATATATATATATATATATATATATATATATATATATATATATATATATATATATATATATATATATATATATATATATATATATATATATATTTATTTTATATATAGTATATATATATATATATATATATATATATATATAGGCTCATGTCGATTATTTATCAGCTTCCAGTTAAGCGTAAGCTAATTTTCTTTTAAAACCTACAAAATCGAACGAAAGGAACAACAACGCTTATAGTGTTAAAAGTTTGAACTTTTTTTTCTAATTAGTTTGTTAGTTATTGAAACAATAGAAAGTTAAATAAATTACTTTTTTGTATATCACACAACGAAAGTTAAAGTAATGAACTAATTATTTTGTGAAATTAGTTTTTACTTTTTTTTTTTTTTGTATAATAAAATAAAAAAAAAAGAGAAGAATTGGCCAAATCTTAGATACGTACTTTTTCTGACACCTTTTCAATACAATTATATATAACCTAGGCTAAGTATTGTGTGAGGCTTTGATTTTGCGATAGATTTTTTTTGTAAAGAATAGGCATTTCTTTTATACATTATTTTGCTTCACTAACTTTGTTAAAGGAAATTTTTTTCCGACGTATGAATTTATTAATTCAAATATTTAGTACAATAATAATACATTATTATTATACGGCTTGCCTAAGATCCACAAGAACATAGAAAATCCTCCCCTACGTCCTATAATAAGTATGACTGGCACTGTCACTCATGACATTGCACAGTATATTAACAATATTGTGCGTCCATATTTAAATGAAAAATTTATAGTAAAATCTACCGATGAATTTCTCTTGCATATTAACGAAACAGAATTCCTCCAGTCTGATTATATAGTGTCTCTAGATGTTGAAAGTCTGTTTACTAACGTTCCAGTTAAAGAAACAATAGACATTATACTTAAAGAAGTTTATGAAAACAGAGATAAACCACCACCTAATATTGAAAAAACTATTTTAAAAAAGCTCTTAACTATCTGTACTACAGAAACCCCTTTTAATTTTAATAATGAAATCTTTATACAAAAAGATGGTGTTTCGATGGGATCTCCATTGGGCCCAACGTTCGCCGATTTCTACATATCTCATATTGAAAACCAAATTATGAATGAAAATAACACATTTAATCCGAAGACATATTTAAGATACGTCGATGACACTTTTGTCATATTTGAAAATTCAAATCACTCTAAAATTCTCATAGAAAGACGAACAACAACCATCTTAAACTTCAATTTACAAGATGTTAATGATAAAAAATAAAAGAGTCTGACAGGTATCTGAGTTTGTTTTAAAATGGTAGAGTTGTAAGAGAAGTAAAGATATAATTGAAAAGGTTTATATTAATAAATTATGAGATTCAATATGCATCTTAAAGATATAAACTAATAATTATTAAAAACCCTAATTCACAGAGCTTTTAAAATAACTTCATCGTGGGAACTTATAACAAAGAGGTTATAAGAATAACAAAAACTAAATTAATAATGGTTATCCTCAATTTAAAAGGTTATTAAAAGATCTATAAACAACATTTTAACTTCAAATAAAAATTCACTTGACATGGAAAGGCAGGATAACTTTTTATTTTAAATTCATCAAATTTGACAAATTTTTCTAAGAAAAGCGAAAATTAAACATAATTGTAAAGGAACATGTTGTCAGAGAAAAGAGTTAATGTTAGAAGCTACTATACACCGAGTGTTCTCATATTTTAGTACCCGTGGTCATTGCTCGGAGGATTACAGAAGTTATGCTGTGTATCAAAGAAGTAGGATGTAATTCCTCCTATGTGGGATACACAACTAACACTTAACAACCCGAATTATGCAACACAGGTATAAACCCAGTAAAATATGGGGAGCATTACACGACGGATCACAAATCCTCTCCTACAGTTGAATTAAGAAGGTTTTAAAAATTTTATTTCAAGTTGGTAATTTCATCGTATAGCAGAATCTCTTTTATTAAAAACTTAAGCCGGATATCAATGTGAAATTCTAATGAAATGAATGAATGCTTGAATGTTTTTTTGAATGTTTGTGTTTGCAGGTACACCTAGTATCCATGATAATAGCTGTATTTGCAAAATAATGTAAGCTTTTTTGATTTTTCATCAAAATTATTTTTTTAAACTTCACAATTAATGTAAAATAATTTTTGTTTTTTATATTTAGAAATTTATTTTTGTAAGCTGCATTATAAATAGTTAGTTAATCGTGATCATGCCTGAAATATACAAAAGGCGAAATATTGGTATATTATTAAAAAGCTTTAACTTCTTTTTTTATTCTCGAATAGTTCAATAAAATTTCTTCCAAAAACAGCAACTATTTAGAAGAATTGAAAGAATACATGTAAAAAGTACGTTAAAATTGAAGCTGATATAATTTTCTTACAATAATAATAATATTGGTGATTTAATAATATTAATAATAATAATAATAATAATAATAATAATAATAATAATAATAATAATAATAATAATCTATGTACTATTAATTTTAAACATGCCATTTTCGAGAGCCGATTTCGTTTCCATTTGGAGAATGATGTTAACCGCGAGCGTAGCGAGCGAAGTGAGCCAAAGCGCAATGCTTAAAGCCACCTTCAAACCCATGCCCATGCCCATGCCCATGCCCATGCCCATGCCCATGCCCATGCCCATGCCCATGCCCATGCCCAAGCAAATGCCCAACATGCATATGCAAAAGGCTTGATCCGCTTGTAAATAATACATTAATAATAACATATTAATAATAATAATAATAATAATAATAATAATAATAATAATAATAATAATAATAATAATAATAATAATAATAATAATAATAATAATTATAATTATAATTATTATTATAATTATTATAATTATAATTATAATTATAATTATAATTATAATTATAATTATAATTATAATTATAATTATAATTATAATTAATGCTCTATTCAGTTTTTTTAAGCAATTTCATTTAGTCAATTAACTATGCCAGTAAGTTGAGGTTCAAGGAAGCATATATTAGCGGAAAAC
>JABUQX010134088.1:0-2500 GCA_015478945.1 Trachelipus rathkii
ATAATATATATATATATATAATTATATATTATATTATTAATATATATAATATATATATCATATTATATTATATATAGTATATATATATATAATATATATATATAATAATATATATAATATAATATATATAATATAAATATATTATAATATATAATAATATATATATATATATATATAGTATATATATATATATATATTTATATGTATATTATATAATATATATATTATATATATATATATCATAATTCATATATATATATACTAATTATATGATATATATATATTAATAGTATATATATATATTATATATATATATATATATATATATATATAATATATACTATATATATAAGAAAGTAAGAGCACAAAATATAGAAACATTTGTATGATAATTAAATGATTAATATGTAAAAAAAATTTCATTTTATATTAAAAAAATATGAATCTCAATACAATTATGCAATGAAGGAAATTCACCAGAAATTACATTTGCACATGTTGATATTATTAAAGGTAAAATTCAGTGGATTCACCGCCAAATAAAACCATCTCCAGTCTCAATAATGCAGTCATAAGTTGGCAAACACAATTTTCTTGTAACACTCATCATAGCCAGTCCGTTAACCTGTCGTCTTCCATAGTACTTTGTGTGCCAAGTCTTGATTCCTTGCAGAGTACTGAAAAATAGCTCTATCTGTATGCTGAGCTGGTGGGCAGGCTGGGGCCGAGTAGTTCAATCAAAGCCTTTTTCGTCAGCGAAAAGAAAGGTTCAGTCACCTTTAAGACTTGGGAGAAAAAAGATCTTTCAGTTCTTCACTACTCAGTTTCTTGTCCTTCCATAATTTTTTACCAAATTTCTAGCTTTTCTCTCCTATGCCTTCTAAGTGGTAAAAACTATGAAATGAAATGTCTTTTCCTTTAACTCATTATTGTTATGAGCAGCATGTGTAAAAGGAGTAGAAATGTCAATGCAAATAAGTAGGTGTATTTTCGGTAGAAAACAGGATTCCAAACAAGAGATTATAGAATCCAGATACGGAATTATTTAGGATCTTCTCCAGACCTCCGTGGGATTTGTTTGCGGATGGTTGCCTGCGGTGGCTGCTGCCCACCAAAATTCTTGGTATTTCAGATCAAGCCCCAGTGCGGCGGTTGATTAGCTTCTTTTACACTTCATCGGTGATTTTTTTCTTCACTCTTTCCGATGGCTTCCTAACCATTTCCACAATATGTTGAATGTGCGCGAGGTTTTGACGATATCCAAGGTCTCTTAGATTGGAGCATTTACGACTGGCTCTAACATCGCAGAGTACCACGCAATCAATATCATAGCTATGATGAATGACGACTTAACTGAAATGCAACTGAAAGAGCGCTTTTCTTGTGGCGGCATTTCCTTCAATGGAAAGATTTCTAATGCTTGCATCATCGTACAAAGTGCTCCTTAACACTCTGATACCTTGTGTTGTTTAGACCATCTGGTCTGGCATAGGCTTGGGATTTTGGCATTAATTTCTTCTCAAGACCAACTCGCGAAAAAAACTAATAATTCCTTTATAGTTCCCAAGTATGCGGATTTCTGGTATATGTATTCAATTCATTTTTAGTTAGTTATAATTAGTAAACGGAATTATAAAAACATGCTTTTTTAATACTTTTTCCACGCAATTAGTTGCTGGACACCTCGCTTCTTTGCCAGACATTCGTAGAACAGCCAATCGAAACCCAAGCCCACGCATTTTCGGGATCCAGTTCTTCGGTCGTAACAAAATCGTCAATGCCATCGCAATGGTTTTTGCGTCAAGAGCTTTCCGCTCTACAAATCCTTTGCATTTCCTCTTTGACTCATAGACTCTTTGTCGAAATAGCGCCAACACTATGGGATAATGTTCCTTTCTCAGAATATCAGGCAGTTTCCATCTGCTGTAACTATATGTGCACGATTCCTTTACTTATTAATGATGCTTTCCTTTTAGTAGTACCACATAGAGAAATGATCTCATTTGAATCTGAAACTGATTGGTAGTGGCATATTTCCTTCCCCTTTAAAAACTGGTTTTTCAGTGACTGATCTCCGCATCTATTCGTAAGCAGTACAATCTTGCAACCCTCCCTCATCATGATGCTACCCCGAAGCGGTAAATCGCGCTTTACCAGAAAATGTTACACATTACAATTATTGAGGATAATATTTTTTTATTCTTACAATGATGGTTAATTTAGGAGTCTACCGGCGACTCCTGTAGGAAGCAATCTTGCAAGCTTCAACAGCGTTTAAGCCACTCTTTGTTTTTATGTCCCTACAAACCGCTGAACATCTTAATATATAGTGAAAGGTCTTATTGTTAAAGAGACTAGGACCCCCTCTGAACGAACTTTTTTTGGTGGAAATAAAATACAAAATTGCAAAATGCTCCCTTTAGGCGCCTGGAGTTGTATAGCCAAGGTGAATATGTCTGCAACCATTCATAATTGAATTTCCTTTAAGTGGGTAGCATCT
>JABUQX010134088.1:7500-10208 GCA_015478945.1 Trachelipus rathkii
CTACATCAGATTGTAAATTCTTTAAGGTGCTGCCATATCGATAAATCAAACACGGGCTTAAATTACCTTATTAGACCAAATTTTTATCTGAAAACGATCAAACATGAGTACTAATTATAATAAATTTATATTTTTTTGTTATAACACATATAACAATGTACGTACGCACGACTACGCTTTATTACTGAACCAGATTGTAAATTTTTAGGGTTTTGCAAAGGTAGTACCTTAAAAATCTATTTATATTAACTAGAAGTCCAAACTATTATCAAAAACCAATTTTACTTAAAACTAATTATAACAAATTTTGATTCCTTTGTTATTCTTTATTACTACTCCTGATTGTAAATTTTTTACGGGGTCTGCAAAAAAGATACCCCAAACACCTGCTTAAATTACCTAGGAGTTCATATTATTATCAGAAACCGATATAACATGAATACTAACTAAAACAAATATAGATTTCTTTATTATAACACATATAGCTATGTGAATAAGCTCAACTTCGCTTTATTACTACGCAAAATTGTAAATTTATTAAGATTCTTCAAAGGAGATACCTCAAACATCTGTCTAAATTACCTAGGAGTTCAATTCAAGTTCAAACTTATCTAACATGAATACTTATTAAATCAAATTTATATTTATTTATAATAACACATATAACAAGGTAAATAAGCTCAATTTTTCTTTATTGCTACACTAGATTGGAAAGTTTTTAGGGTTCTGCGAAGGAGATACCTCCAACACCTGCCTAAATAATCTAGGTGTCCAAATTATTATCTGAATCCGTTCTAACATGAATACTAATTATAACAAATTTAGATTCGTTTCTTATAACACATATAACAATGTAAATAGGCTCGACTACACTATAACTACACCAGAATTTAAATTTTTTAGGGTCCTGCAAAGAAGATACCTTAAACAACAGCCTAAATTAACAAGGACTTCAAATTATTATCTGAAACCGATCTGACATGAATACATATTATAACAAATTTAGAATTCATTGCTAATACACAACTAAGAATATAAATAAGCTTGACTACGATTTATCACAAAATCAAATTGTAAAGTTTTTTAAACGGTGTTTTGTAAAGGTTCTACAAAGAGATGGAAAAATTTCCTAGGAGCCCAAATTATAATCGGAAACCGATCTAACATGAATACAGATCATACCAAATTTAGATTTCCTTGCATTTATACATATAACATTATAAATAAGCTTGAATACGTTAATCAACATAAATTCGTAAATTTTTTGAGGTTGTGCAAAGGACATACCTCAAACCTGCCTAAATTACATAGGAGCCCAAATTAGTAATCTAAAACCGATCTAACATGAACATATTAAAAGCAATTTAAGATTTTGAATTCTATTACAAAAACTATAATATAAATAAGCTTGACTACGCTTTATCACTACATCAAGTTATGAATTTTTTAGGGAAGTGCAAAAGATACATCAATATAAATTAGTTTGACTTGGCTACGCTATATCACTACATAAAATTGATAAATTTTTGTGGTTGTGCAAATTATATACCTCAAACACCTGCCACTAAAAGTCCCAATTTTATCTGAAACCGATCTAAATTAAACATAAAATAACAATTTAAATTTCTTTGCTATTACACATATAACAATATAAATAAGCTTTGACAACGCTTTTTCACTACATTGATTGAAAATTTTTTTACTGTTTTGCAGAGAAGGATACCCAACAATCTGGCCTAAATTACTAGGGCCCAAATTTATTGGTCTGAAACCGAATCTAACATGGAATTATATCTAAAAAATTTAGAATTACTTTATGAATATAAGAATATTTAAATATAATAAATAAGCTTGAAACGCTTATCACTACTAATTTGAAAATATTTTCCGATTCTGCACCAGTAGAATACCTCAAAACACCTGCTTAATTTACCTAGGGGTCCATTATCTGAAACCGATCTAACTGAATACATTTTTACCAACAAATTTAGATTCTTTGGCTATTAACCAAAAACAAATAATAGTTTAATTTTTGAATAGGACAATCATGTCAGAAATTTTCACTACATCAAAATTGGCAGGCAGTTTCGAAAACAAATGGTACAGATCAGAAAAACATTCAACATCTTCAATTTAAATAGAGTATTAACGTGAATACATATTATAAAAATTAGATTTCTTTACTATTACAAACACTTATAAAATATAAAAAAGCTGAGTGAGAGTTATCAGAATGTTATAGATATGTAATCATTTTTATTTGTTTTCTGAAATTCCATCACACACCGCATAAATTACAGGAGCAGTAATTTGGAGAACGATCAAACATGAATAAAATTATAACATTTAGATTTTTTCTAACATAATAAAATTATATTCGATTACCACTACAATCAATTGGTTAAATGGTTTGGGTTGAGTATCTACTACGTTGGCTTAGAATAATTGGATTTATATGAGGATAACTAACTTGAAATAATAATAAAATTTGAATTCTATGTATTAAATATAAAATACTAGCCTGACTCCGTTTATCACTACTAATGAAATTGTAATTTTATTGTGCAGAACACCTCAACAAACACGCTGGCCTAACTAACCAGGGGCCTCCCAATTATTGTCTGAAACGATCTAATGAAATAATATAAAATTTAGATTTCTTTGCTATTTGGCCTATAACAATAAAATAGCGCTTGACAAAAGCGCGC
>JABUQX010134089.1:0-12500 GCA_015478945.1 Trachelipus rathkii
TTATCCATATCGATTGGATGGATCCGAACATTTTTGCAAAGTAAAATTTTGCCTTATTATTATTTCCTTAATTTACTTTAATTATATATTATATTATAGTTCTTCTTAATAAAGACAACTCTGGAAAGAAATTTTATTCTAATAATAGAGCTTCACAATCAGAAAATAAAAATATCTATATAATATAATACTATAATATATATATATTATATATATATATATATATATATTATATTATATATATATATATATATAATATATAAATATATATATATATATATATATTATTATATATATATATAATATTATATATAATATATATATATATTATAATATATATATTTATATAATTATATATATAATATATTATAATATATATATTATATATATATATAATATAATATATATATATAATATGTGATGAATGGTTTAGAGCGAGGCAACTATCATCATCTCATCTCAAAAACTATAAAAACAATAGCCACAGGGAGAGGAGAGGAAATACATGTTGGAATCGGTCCAATTTTAGGGAGAAAAATGTAAAAAAAAAAAAAAAAAAAAAAAAAAAAAAAAACAAAAAAAAAAAAAACAATTTATAATATATATATATATAATATATATAATATATTATATAATATATATTTAAATTTATTTATATAATATATATTATATATATATAATATATATATTAATATATATCTAATATATATATAATAAATAATCCTCAACAACTACAAATAGCTACAAGCGAAAAAGATACACTTTTTGGCTTCACACAGATTTTATTAGGTAGGTTTCTAGTACTAAAAAATTACAAAGGATTATGCTAATAATTATAGTAATATGATTAGAGAGCCTATTTAGAGACCTTTTATTGTTTACTTGTTAAAATAAAATAGACTTTCTATTAATTTTGCTTTTTTTTTTTACTAAAGAATACCCAAGGGTATACCGCACCGATGGCAGGAGCCGGGAGTAGTAGGAACGACCATATTCGGACAACGAAAACCCACCCCAAAAACCACCAACGAAAACCCACCCAACCGAAAAACCCACCTGAACTTTTTTGAGCCCAATTTTTACCTGCCTTGACCTTTTTTTGGGGTTTACGCTTTTGGGCCTTGACCTTTTGGGCCTTGAACCCTTTTTTTTTGAACCCGCGCCCTTTTTTGAACCTTTACTTTTTGGCAACCTGAAATTTTTTTACCTACCTTTTTTTGGGCCTTGACCTTTTTTGAGAGCCCAAATTTTTTCGGCGAACCCTTTTCTATTCTACGGTACAATTTTGAGAACCCTAATTTTTTGAGAACCCTAATCTTTTTTGAGAACCCTAATTTTTTGAGAACCCTAAATTTTTTGAGAACCTAATTTTTTGAGAACCTAATTTTTTGGCACCTAATTTTTTTTCGCAACCACCCTAATTTTTGCAACCCTCCGAAGAAGGGTTGCGCCAAACGGTTCGTAGCAACCGTTGTACGTACACCACTAATTTTTTGACCAACCCTTTGGTCATCCTTGGTCAATTTTGGCCCACCCTTTAAGGGGCTTAGCCCTTTTTTTGATGTCTAACCTTGTTTGACATGATATTTCGGCCTTGCAGATTTACTTACACTCAACACGATTTACTTAACACTCACACAGATTCTACTTACACACACACACACACACACACACACACACAAGATTTACTTTACACACATACAGATTTCACTTAACCACACACAGAATTAACTTATCACTCACACACACGATTTACTTACACTCACACACAGATTTACTTACACTCACACACCACACACACACATACAACACACACACACACATTTACACTTATACACACGCAGATTTACTTACACTCAAACACAGATATACTTACACTCACACAAGATTTACTTACACTCACACAGATTTACTTACCTCACTCACACAGATTTACTTATACACGCAGATTTACTTACACTCACAGATTTACTTACACTTATACACAAACATTCACTATGGCACTTAAACACGCCTTCCATGACACTTACATTTTACCCATATAGGCACTTAACATTAACACAACGTACAAACACACCTAATCAACCTTTTGTATTTCCCTACGGTACAATTTGATGCCTCCGCTTACTTGATGCCCCAACTTTGATGCCTCAACTTTAATCCCCCAGCTTTGATGTCTCACCTTCGTTGATGGCTCATCTTTGATGACCAGATTTATTGATGGTCCATCTTTGATGACTCAGATTTATTGATGGTTCAACCTTGATGGTTCCCAATCAACGTAAGAAGTACCTAGGGATGCTTCTTAATAGTTGTTCTTGTTTCTATGAGTATTAGATGACGTGCCCAGTGAAGTGCCAAGTGACGTGCCAATTGAGTGCCACGAGTGCCAAGTGGATGCAATGAAGTTGCCAATGAGTTGCCCATAGTGCCAAGTGAGTGCACATAGTGCCAACTGAGTGCCACTTTTTCAAAAGCTTTTTCTAGCCTCGCCTGATCTCCGATAGCCCTAATTGGGGTCTACCCATGTTATAAGGTACTGAGGAATCGAATGGTGGTATATTACAAGTGCTAGGATGCTTCCTACTATCGAGTTAGTATTTTTCCTACGCACTTATAGCCTATAAATATATATATATATATTATAATATATAATATATATATATATATATATAATATAATATATTATATATATATATATAAATATATATTATATATATATATATTATATATCACTATGACACTTAATACACAGCATTCACTATGACACTAAACACTAGGACATTATAAGCACTTACACTTTGCCACTAGGCCTTACCCATTAAACCATAGACACTTATCATTAAACCATATACAATTACACTCATACCCACACACAATACCACTTTACCTTACACTCACACAGGCGATATTTGATGCCTCAACTTTGGATGCTCAACTTTGATGCCTCAAAATTTTGATGGCCTCAACTTTGATGCCTCAGCATTAATGCCTCAACTTTGATGCTCAACTTTAAAGGTTCATCTTTGATGACTCATCTTTGATGAAGTCATCTTTGATATCGTCTATTTGATGATTCATCTTTGATGACATCATCTTTGTTGGCATTCTACCCAACATTAAAGAACAGAGTTAATATTAATGTCTAACCTATGTTATAAGCTATCCACCAGGGCTCAGCGTGAGCCCTTCGCGCAAAGACAGCCAATCCCGCACCCGCAGGTGCGACCCGCCGCGTTCCCGCCCGACGCGTGCGCCCGCAGGCGCAATATTTCCGCGTACCCGCCCGCCGCGCCGTGCGCCCGCAGGCGCAATATTTCCGCGTACCCGCCCGCCGCGTGCGCCCGCCCGCAGGCGCAATATTCCTGCGGGAATGAAAAATATATATAATATGAGTCATTCATTTATTTCATACTTAAACATTTTCATTAATTTCTCTTCAAATATACTATGAGTCATTCATTTTTTATTTCATACTTTAAAACATTTTATTAAAACAATTTTCGTGAACATAAAACTGTAACTCTTACAGACCTATTATTTAACACATATTTATTAACATTATTTTTTACTTAATACTTTTTACTTAATACTTTTTAATTTATAAATTTTTAAAAATTGTATGTAAGAAAAAAAAATTCAGAGTGTCTGATATATAAACATTTTATTTTACTACAATTGTACGAAATTTTATTAAAAACATAAACATTACAAACCTTAAAGCAGTAAAAATCACGTAAATCAATTAGAGGTGTTACCTACACCTAGGGGGGGGATTAGTATTATGCTTTTTGTTTTACTGTTTTACTGCTTTAACTCCTTCTTTACTGCTTTACTTTCTGCTTTACTGCTTTAACTTTCTGCTTTCACTGCTTTAACTTTCTGCTTTACTACTTTTTTGTTTTCCTGCTTTACTGTTTTAACTTCCTGCTTTACTGTTTAAACTTTCTGCTTTACTGTTTTAACCTCACATGTTTTTACTGCTTTAACTCATATATTTATAACCATTATGTTTTTTAAAGCACAGTAATCAGTAAAATCAATAGAGGTGTTATTAACCTAACACCTAGTGGATTAGTATGCTTTTTGTTTTACTGCTTTACCTGCTTTAACCATCTGCTTTACTGCTTTAACCTCTTTATATACCTGCTTTAAATATCTGCTTTACTGCTTTAACTTTCTGCTTTAAGCTGCTTTAACTCCATATATTTATTAACATTATGTTTTTTATTTTGTGTTAATACTTTTTATTTTTATTCTTTTTATTCTTTTATTTTATTTTTATTATTTTACTTTTTATTATTATTTTATTTTGTTTAATACTTTTTATTTTTATTTTTATTATTCTTTTTGTTTTATTTTTTATTATTTTGCTTTTATTATTTTTTTTTTATCTAATACTTTTTATTTTTTTATTCCTTTTTATTCTTTTATTTTATTTTTATATATTTTACTTTTATTATTATTTTATTTTTTAATACTTTTTATTTTTATTCTTTTATTCTTTTTATTTATTTTTATTATTTTACTTTTATATTATTTTATTTTATTATTTTTATTATTATACTTAGTGTTTTATTTACTTCATGCCTAATGTTATTATTTATAATTTAGAACACACACACACACACACACACACACCACACACTGACACTATACACACATTCACTATGACACTTATACACACATTCACCTATGCCACTTACATTTACGCATAGACACTTACATTTACACTTATACACACCTACACACAGATTTACTTACACAGATTTACTTACACTCACACAGATTTACTTACACTCACACACAGATTTACTTAACACACAGATTTACTTACATTTTACACTCACACACAGATTTACTACACTCACACAGATTTACACTTACACTCACCCACAGATTTACTTACACACACAGATTACTTACACTCACAGATTTACTAACACTCACACAGATTTACTTAAACCACAGATTTACTTACAGTCACACCCAGAATTTACCTTACACATCACACACACACACACACGCACACTCACTTACAACACCCACCAACACACACTCACACTCACTACACACCAACATCCCCGCACATTCACTTACACATTATACGTATAATTATTAAAACATTTTAATGTTTTAATTAAACCGTAGCATTTATATTACTCATTCAATATAACTAAAATTATTTAAAGTTTCTTAAAACTTCTATATAAATCAATCATTATCTTTAACAAAGAATTTATTATTAAACTGTTAATATTTTCTGTTTATAAATTTTATAACTAACAAGTTAAAATAACTTTTAGTAAAATTTTATGAAATTTTATTAAAAACATATATTTTACGTACCTTAAAGCATAAATCAGAAAATCAGTAAAGTCAGCCCCTAGCACCCCTCTACACCAAGCTATGCACGTTCGTTTTGTTCTTTTGACTTACTGCTTTACATCTCTTTAGCGATGTAATAAGTATAAAAATAACAAAATAAGTTCTTCTCTGCTAACATAACATGTATTTTATTAAATCATTTCTAATTTTATTTAAAAAAAAATTTCACTTACATTTATAATATTCGCTCGATTTTAACTAAAAATATTTTCAAAAGTTTTAAATAATTTGGATTTTCTTTATTATTACTATGTACATTGACAATCCAACACTAGAAAACACAAACAACAACCCGAACTCGTTACAGATACGAAACTGACCTCGCTCTCTGTAAAATGGGTTGAAATAAACTACTTTAGCCTAAATTTAGGATAATCCGTTTTGTACCCCGGGCGATTTAGGCCTAATACCAGGTAAAAATATATTTCAAACTGACCTTTTTCTGTAAATGTGGTGCAATAACTACGTTAGGCCCAACATTTAGGCCTAAATTTAGGATAAACCTTTTTTGTTAATCACAGCGGATTTAATGCTTAATAACCGGTCAAACCGGTAATTCCCAAGTATAATACAGATATCGAGAATCAATTTATTATTTTTATAAATATATTTCAATCTGAAACATGCTGGATCGGTAAGATCCTTTAAGCAGGTAAGAAAGAAATGTTTACCTTTCTTGTGAGTGGACGGAGTAAATCTTATCATCTCAATATGACCTCGTATGTGATTGGTCGAGAATTATTTTATCGCTTTTTGTTTTAGGTATGAAGAAAAACATGTTTTTTCAACTGAGTCCTGGCCCAAGGTTTCGTTTAGTTTAAACTCTTAACATACATGTAATTCTTTATTTAAGAAAGTAATAATTAATTTAAATATAATAAAACGTTACTTATATTCTTACGAAGGATTTTAATATTCATCTTATCTTACAGTTAATTTAATATATATTATCTCATATTATATTTATATACTATATATATATATATACTTAATTTCAATAAATGTATCATTTCAATGTATTATTATCATTTACTGTATACATTTTACTTTATTGTTATTTTATTATTTCATTATATATATATATATATAATATACTAATATATTTATATATTATTTAGTTAATATATGATCACATAAATATATACAACGAGTGTTAAAATATAATTTTTACAATGGTTTGTGGTTATATATACAGGTTAAACTTAAAATTATAAATAAGATATTACTATATAATTAACTTCCACAATGATGTTTTTCGCCTATTTTATATTAAAATTCTCTAATCTTTGCAAATATGCCAATCATTTATATCTTATTCGAGATATATATGTTTGTGTTCTCAGTAAATACCTTCAGTTAACTTACATACTAAAAGTTCCTCGCTAGATATCATAGTATATTACCTTCTGGTCACCTGCTAATACTTTCCTGCCAATTCGTTTTCTAAGTAGATAAATGAATTTTTGTTCGTCTTAAGAATTTAGGAAGCGACGATGATGTTGCGTAGGATATCGATCACCGGGTTTTCCTTAAATGCGGCTAGTATTCTTCGGTATATATCACATGTTAATGAAATTACGCGTTACTAATTAGATAACACATTATGTCTTCTTCCAATTCTGCAATAACACGCCTACGTACCTCAGCATATATTGCTCTCTGCGCTAGCCGAAATGTATGTAATGCCAAATGATTAGGTTCAAATACGGTTGTTTCATTATTTCTCGCCCATAATCTAACTTCCAAGCTGATTATGTTTTGATGTTTATAAAATGATAGAGTAAGTTGCTTATCGCTGGTTTTCTTCGCACAGGCTAATAACTGTCTCGGTCCAGTTTAAAGCTGAGCATTGGTATTAAAGTATTTACTGTATAGCCACCTTCAAGTGATGAATTACATATCAAATCGACTTCATTTGGGGCCTCATTCGGTTGAAAACTACGCTTGTATTAAAAATAAAAACATTGGTGATGTTGGGTATTGCATAACACTTGAACAAATTAACAAATCCATATCGGGCTTTCTTTTATATAAGTATTATTTTGAAACACCCTGACACCGTGGGATCTTGATTTCCCACTAGACAATGTCTTGTATTGAGGTATACCTGTTAAGGTGAATCATGATAAACACTTAGTGAAAATAGAACACTTTTTTGATTACAAATCAGGAGAACTTGTGCACCGGCTAACAGCATATAACGAGTATGATTTATTAAAAAATGAGTTTGGGATTAAAACATCCGACTGCTCAAATATAATTTTCATCCATCGCTTTTAGATATGAAAAACATGTTTTTTCATACCTTAAAACCAAAATGTCGATAAATAATTCCTCGACAGCAAGATTCGCCTGCATATCCAGTAACGATGAATTCCGTGCCACTCGCAATACAAGTCAAGCTATATTCCTTCTTACCTGTATCAAAGGTCTATTCTTCGACCAATGTTTCAGTTTGAAATATTATTATAAACACTAATAACATTGATTCTCGATTCTTGCGTTATTTATTATCTGAATTACCCTTTTTTGACCTTGGTATTATGGGCTTAAATTACGTCCTGACATGTAGTACAAAAGGTTTATCTAAATTTAGGCACATATAATTTAGGCTAAGTAGTTATTATTGGCACCAACATTTTATGCAGAAAAGGTCAGTTGAAAATATATATGTTGCCTGGTATTCCAGTGCCTAATATCTAGCCCCTGGGGGAGCAAAACGGATTATCCTAAATTTGGGCTAATAGATAGTTATTTCAACCCATTTTACAGAGAGAGGTCAGTTTCGTAACTGTAAGGAGTGCGGGGTTGTTGTGTTTTCACGTGTTGGATTGTCAATGTACATAGATAATAATAAAGAAAATCCAATTATTTAAAAACTTTGAACCTTTTTTAGTTAACATTGAATGAATAATATAAAATGTAAGTGAATATTGTTATTTTTTAAATAAAAACTTAGAATGATTTTAATAAAATACATTTTATGTTAGCGAGAAGAACTTATTTTGTTATTTTTAAACTTATTACATGGCTAAAGAAGATGTAAAGCAGTAAGTCAAAAGAACAAAACGTGGCATAGCTTGGTGTAGAGGGTGCTAGGGGCTGACCTTACTGATTTTCTGATTTATTGCTTTAAGGTAGTAAAATATTATGATTTTTAATTTAATATTTCATAAAATTTTAGTAAAAGGTATTTTAAAACTTGTTAGTTAAATAAAATTTATAAACAAAAGTATTAACAGTCTAATAATAATTTTTGTTCAATTAGATATATGATTGATTTACTTATAGAAGTGTTAAGAAAAACTTTGAAATAATTATGACTTATATTTCGATGATGAATATAAATGTCGTGTTTAATTAAACATAAAATGTTTTAATAAATATACGTTATATGTGTAAGTGAATGTGCGTGTGTGGGTGTGTAAGTGATGTGCGTGTGTGTGCGGGGTGTGTAAGCTGAGTGTGTCTGTGTGTGTGTGGTCGTGCTCGTAGTACGATACTCTTGTTGTGTGCCTGATAAAGAGTCAAATCTTTTTGTAGTGTGTATAGTGATCGTGGTGAGTGACAGTATAATCCTGTGTAGTTAAAGTAAATCTTTGGTGTAAGTATAATCTGTGTGGTGTAGTGTTCTTTAATGATAAATTTTCCTGTGTGAAGTTTTGTACATTAAATCTGTGGTCGTGGTAAGTTATTATCATGTGTGTGTGTCCGTTAGTGTGATACATAGTATAAATCTTGTAGATGGCAAACATATTTATAGCTGTATCTTGATGTACAAGTAAATCTTGTGATTGTGTTGTGTGTAAATGTAAAGTAAGTGTCTATGGGTAAAATGTAAGTGTCACATAGTGATTGTGTGTATAAGTGTCATAGTGAATATGTGTATAAGTTTATAGTGTGTGGTGTGTGTGTTGTGTGTTGTGTGTTTAAAATAATAATCACAATGCATGAAGTAAAATAAACTCAGTATAATAATGACCATATAAGGGTAAAGATAATAATGAATCATAGAAATCAGGAAGGAAAACAACTCACAATAAAATATACAGAAGAATAAAGCAATATAAAATAAAAAGTTAACAACAAAATAAATAATAGGAAGTATAGAATCATGGAAACTAAAATACAGATTATAAAATAGAATTAACTTAAAATATAAAATGTATTGCAATCATCAAATAATATAATAATATTAAGTCAAATTTTCACAATTTTATAAATATTTACATAAGAATAATAAGGACAATAATATAATAAGTATTAAAACCGAGGTGTCATAGTATTTTTTACAAGCAATAAGCACATTAAAATTAAAAGAATAAAAAGAATAAAAGGAATGACTTTTTTCAGAAAAAATAAATAGAAAAAATAATGAATAAATAAATAAATATGAGTTTAAGCAGTAAAGCAGAAAGTTAAAGCAGTAAAGCACAGATAGTTAAAGCAGTAAAGCAGAGGTTAAAGCAGTAAAGCAGATAGTTAAAGCATGTAAAACAAGTAAACAAAACCGCATACTAATCTGGCTCCCTAGGTTGTCTGCCTCATCCAATTTATTTATCTCACCATCTAGTTGCGACTTGTGACTGAAATTGGTACTGCTTTAATGTGTGCTGGTATGTAATGTTATTAAATATATATTTTGCAGTTTAAGCGTAAATTAATGTGAGTTTAAAACAAGTTAACATGCATCAATGGTTAAAACAAGTAAACTTGCAGAAAAGTTATAAACAGTAAAGCCGAAAGTTACAATTCATTTGTCCAGTAAAGCGTAATAGCCTCTATACAGCAGTAATGTCTAGGTAAAGTCTTAATAGCAGTTATATAGTTCAAAAAGAGAGTATAAACAAGAGTTAATTAGCAGTTAAGACTAGTAAACAATAAGCATACTACTATGAATTCTCCGTACCCCGTCTTAAGGTGTTAGTCAAACAGCCTCTCTTAATTGATTTTTATCATGTTTACTGCGTTTGCATTTAAGTGTCATGTAATGTAATGTTTTTTGAGGTAATACATTTCGTACCAATTGTAGTAACCCATACAATGATTTTATAATCAGACACTCCTGTGTTCATTGGCTTTTTACTTTCTACAAATAGATAAATTTTTTTAAAATTATTTTATAAATTCATTTTAAAGTATGTTAGAAATGGGATAAAACCGTATTAAGTTAAGATATATTCGTTAATTAAATTCTCATATCTTGCTTTTGTTAGGATGATAGGTATTCGTAGCGTCGACAGTGTTCACTATGTTTTAACGATGTTCGTACTGAAAATGTTTAATAAAAAGTTCTAAGTATGAAATAAAACCAATGTATGAATGAACTCATCACTACTTACTTTGAATAAGGAATTGCTTTCTGAACATGTTGTATGTTTATGAAATAAAGAATTAAAATGACTCATATTATATATATTTTTCATTCCCGCAGGAATATGCGCCTGCGGCGCACGCGGCGGGCGGTCTTGCGGAAATATTTGCGCCTGCGGGCGCATTTACCTGGCCGGCGGGGCCGGGGACGCGGCCAATATCTGCACTCCTGCGGTTTTTGCGTTGTGATCTTGGCTGTCTTTGCGCGAAGGGCTCACGCTGAGCCCTGTTCTGGTGGATTTTAGCTTAATGAAAAAAACTATAGAGGGGGGGGGAAAAAAAGCGGCAATTAATATTAAACTCTGTTCTTTAATTTGTTCGGGTAAAGATGAGCCATCATAAGATGATTTCATCAATAGATGAATTCATGCGAATCATACGACGATATCAAAGATGATTCATCAACGACATTTGAGTCATTTCAAGATGAGTTCTATAAGATGATACTTCATAGTTGTAGGTTGCGTCCGAAAGTGAGGACATTAAATGTCTGAGGCATGGCAAAAGTTGAGGCATCAAAAGTTGAGGCATCAAAGTTGAGGCATCAAAGTTGAGGCATCAAAAATATCGCTGTGTGAGTGTAAGTGTAAGTGTATCTGTGGTTTGGGTATGGAGTGTAATTGTTATATGGTTTAATCGTAAGTGTCTATGGTTTAATGTAAGTGCTTATAAGTGTCAGTGGATTATAAGTGTCCCTAGTGTTTATAAGTGTCATAGTGAATGTGTGTATACGTGTCAATATATATAT
The DNA here is from genome assembly GCA_015478945.1 of Trachelipus rathkii. Classification (NCBI taxonomy): domain Eukaryota; kingdom Metazoa; phylum Arthropoda; class Malacostraca; order Isopoda; family Trachelipodidae; genus Trachelipus; species Trachelipus rathkii. The sequence continues at coordinate 11,510 of JABUQX010134089.1, forward strand.
ATTAATCTATATATATATATATTATATAGGCTATATATTAGAAAAATCCTAACTCATAGTAGGAAGCATCCTAGCAACTGTAATATACACCATTCGATTCCTCATACCTTATAACATGGGGGTAGACCCCCATATTAGGGCTATTCGGAGATCAGGGGAGGCTAGAAAAAGCTTGAAAAAAGTGGCACTCAGTTGGCACTATGTGGCACTCACTTGGCACTATGTGGCACTCACTTGGCACTCATTGGCACTCACTTGGCACTCATTGGCACCCTTTGGCACTCACTTGGCACTCACCTGCATCATCTAATACTCCCCCCAATAGAAAATAAGATCATAGAAACACTAATAGAAACAAACCAAAATCCCCTAGGTATCTTACGTTGAATTGGGACCATCAAAAGTTGACATCAATAAATCTGAGTCGATCAAAGATGAACCGACAAAGATGGTCATCAAAGATGAGCCATCAACGAAGGTGAGACATCAAAGCTGGGGCATTAAAGTTGAGGCATCAAAGTTGGGGCATCAATAATGCTGAGGCATCAAAATTGTACCGTAGAATACAAAAGGTTGGTAGTGTGTTTGTACGTGTGTGTATAAGTGTAAGTGCCTATGGGTAAATGTAAGTGTCATAGTGAATGGGTGTATAAGTGCCATAGTGAATGTGTGTATAAGTGTAAGTAAATCTGTGTGAGTGTAAGTAAATCTGCGTGTATAAGTAAATCTGTGTGTGTGAGTGTAAGTAAATCTGCGTGTATAAGTAAATCTGTGTGTGTGAGTGTAAGTAAATCTGCGTGTATAAGTAAATCTGTGTGTGTGAGTGTAAGTAAATCTGTGTGTGTGTGTAAGTAAATCTGTGTGTGAGTGTAAGTAAATCTGTGTGTGAGTGTAAGTAAATCTGTGTGTGAGTGTAAGTAAATCTGTGTGTGAGTGTAAGTAAATCTGTGTGTGAGTGTAAGTAAATCTGTGTGAGTGTAAGTAAATCTGT
>JABUQX010134089.1:17500-25000 GCA_015478945.1 Trachelipus rathkii
ACTGACCTACATCTGAGTATCACACATATCTTGACTTGTTAATTTTTAACATTTTCTAATTATGTAACCAAAATTTTATAATTTAAGACAAGTCTCTTTCCAAAAAACTTAAATGAATTTACACAAACAAACAATTCCACATTTTATATAATAATAATGATACTGCTTTATTTACAAAATTAAAAGTCAGCCATGCAGAAACAATTACTACTCCCTAAAGACTTTTAAATTTTTTTTTTAAATATTTTCGTAGCCAAAACTAGTTAAATCCAAGAGTACCTTATTCCTATTTCTTTTCAAATAATCATAAATATAATGTTTGGTTGAATATATATATTATTATATATATATAATTATATTATATTATATATTATATATATATATATATAATATATGTATATATATATATAATATATAATATATATATATATATTATATATATTGTATATATAAAGAGTAATATAAGAACAAATAAGTTAAAAATTAATCTCAGTATACGTTAATAATGTTGACAAATATTTGCAATATACTGTTTATATACCATATCATATATATATATTAATATTAATATATATATATATATAATATATATATAATATATATATATATATAGTATATATATATATATATATTTATTTTTCTTTTAATTTTTACGTTGTCAACACCACTCCACCGGGGCAGAGCCCTATTCAGGAGGGGGTGTTGCACGCCTCAGAATCGAACAACTACGCAAATTACGCAGATGAACACAGACGCAGGCTTTGAAGTGGGGGAGACTAAATTCAGCAGGAAACACAGAGGAAGGAAGACGAATCCACAGAAAGGATTGTGCAGAAAGAAGGAGCACGCAAGCGCACTAGTTCCTGGAGTTCCAATATCAACAGCAAAACTCATGTGCAGATACAGCACCCCTTGTGCAACGATGGCGCGACGTAAAGGTGGTGGTACGCGGGTGATGTTCCCTCGAGACACTGCCACTTCGGTACTATAGAAAAAGATAACCACTATACACATTCACGCCGCAAAGATAAGAAGGGTCAAGTGACTGGAAAGTAACGGAACATATAAGCCTTTTGCCCTTTGACTCGACCCTATCCAAAAGCGGGTGAAACAGAGCCCCCCCAGATATGAAGAGCAGTACTCCATTACAAGGGCGGATGAGCCCTTGTATAGCTTGGAGTAACTGAGAAGAGGAAAAAGAGTCTCGCACTCTAAACAACAACTCCATATAATATATATATATATATATATATATCAATAATATTATATATTTAGTATATATATATAATATATATACTATATATTATATATATATATTATATATATATATATATATCATATATATAATATAATATATATATATATATATATTCTTATGAGTTTAATGGCGAAGATAAATATGTTTTATTTTTAACTTTTTTTCTCATATATTGTTATTGTGTGATGCTAACAATAAATTTGAGTTCTGATGAGCAGGATCAAAATGTTTGAAATCCAAATAAAAAGTAATTATTTAATAATATCGTTCTCTTTTACGTATCGTAAGTTTGGCAGCGCCCGAGACCTAGCGACGTCAAGGGATATTTTCTGTAGTGCAAAAACCTTCCCGAAAAGCAAGAGAAAATCTGTTAAGGCAAAGTAGATCCATGTAGGTTATGTCGAAATTTACTGCATCGTCGGGAATATGAGGAGGTTGAATGGTTTTCAAATCCACCGATGAAAGGGAATTTTTATCTTCATTTCGTGAGGGTTGGAAATTGGAATAACTACAACGATTTCAGCAGATCAAATTCGGAATGATTTAATTTTTGTTCAAATATTCTTGATTGAGGAACAACATTTCAAAGTTATGTTGAGAGAAAAAAAATTCTTCAAATTTAAAATTTGAAATTGCTAAAAAAGAAACAAATTTTTATTTAATCAAAATAACATAATAACTGTTCCAAAGGGTAGTATTGGAGTTCTGAGTTAAACATTAAAACATGATATTATCAGGCAAGCGTTACAGTATGAGATAATTTCGTTTTAAACATGGCGATAAGGTAAGGTGAGCCGGGCTCTTTGGGGTAATATGGACAGAAATGGAGGAAATATAACTAGTTATGGTTTCCACCATAAATTGTTTCTAAAACATTGCTTGTTTCAGAAATCCACTCGACATTTATCAAAAATTTAATACCTTTATATAATAAATGAAAATTTCCGCCGAAAAATTTGCCATCCTAAATTTTTAAGACAAGGTTATGGTTTTATTTTTTACTTTTTAAGATATTAAATAAAGAAATACGATATTTTAGTTAATACGTAGACACCTTTTTATTAATATATGGTTTTAAACTTTATTTTATGGTTTTATGCAGGTTACCATCACAATAGAGTTTTATAGTTCTAACATTGGTTTTAGCTAATTTGTAAGCTTACGATCGCTTTAATTTGTGTGTGTGTGTGTGTGTATGTATGTGTGTGTGTATGTGTGTATGTGTGTGTATGTAGGTGTGTGTGTGTGTGTATGTGTTATCGAAGTTTATAAATCGAAATGTTTAAAAAAAAATTTTTTTTTGATGTTATATTCGTTTCCTAGTCATTTATAGTCGACAAAATTTCGCCAGAAAATCATAATTCTATTAATCACATCAAACTGATAAGAATAAATAAAGAAAATGTGAGTGACGACATTGACTACAGTAAGTACAGAAGCACCGTATTGTATATATATATATATATATATATATATATATATATTTTTATTCATATATTATTATTGTTATTATTATATACATATACATATATATATATATATATATTATGTTATATATTATTATTATATATTATATATTATATGTTATATATAGCATATATATATATATATATATATATTATTATATATATATTATTAATATGATTTTTAATATTATTATTATATTATTATTATTATATATATATATTATTATATATTATTATTATTATTATTATAATATGTTATTGGTTATTAAGAGGAAGGTGAAGAAAGAATATATATATATACATATATGATATATATATATTATTATTGTTATTATATATATATATATATATATATACATACATATTGTTATACAGCTGAGCAGTTGAGGCTGTATATTGTGCCACTGCTGGCTGGCTGGTTACATACTGAGCTGAGCATTATGGTGTGCAGTGGCGACACATATACATACAGATATATTATATGATATATTATTATTATTATTATTATTATTATTATTATTATTATTATATATATTATATATATATATATATATATATATATATATATATATATATATATATTATTATATATATTATTGTTATTATTATTATATATTATTATATATATTATATATTATTATTATTATTATTATTATTATTATTATTATTATTATTATTATATATATTATATATATTATTATATATTATTATTATACATATTACATATATTATTATTAAGTTATTATGCTATATATATTATTATTATATATATATTATTACATATTACATATATATATATTATATTTATATTATTATTATTATATATATTATTATATATATTATATATTATTATTATAGTTATTATATTACATATATACATATATATATACATATTATTATATATCATATCCTTGAAAGGGTGAAACTAAAGAGTTACCTGCATGATATCTTCGAAAACTAAGATAGATACAAGAAAACTGATACATATATGGAATCAGCGTATGACATTTGTATGGAAAAATGAAAAAAAAATTTTACTTTTTTTTAACTAAAGAATACCTCAAACTACGATAGGTACAAGAAAACTAATAACATATTTAGAATCAGCGTATGAAATATGTATGAAAAAGATTTTTTTTTTTAACTAAAAGAATACCCCAGGGAAAACCGCAAGATGAAAAGAGTCGGGGTCTCGGCCTCCTGGGGGACGACGGGGGGGACATTTCCCCCTTCCGGGGAGGGTCTCCGAACCCCGCTCTGGTATTTGGGTGTTCCTCCGCCCCTCGCCTACGGGGTATGGAAAACGTCCCCTCTGTCCCACCGTCGGCTCGAGCCCCTAAAAATATTTATACGCTGATTCCATATATGTTTTTAGTTTTCTTCTATCTAGCTATCGTAGTTTTGAGATATAAAAAAAAATTTTTAAAAAATAATTTTTTTTTTTCATTTTCCATAAAAATTTCATACGCTGATTCCATATATGTTATCAGTTTTCTTGTACTTATCTTAGTTTTCGAGATATCATGCGTGTAACTTCTTTAGTTTGGCCCCGAAAAGGCCAGGCATGTAACTAAAAAACTATAACAGGTACACGAAAATAAATATCACTTTATTAATCAGGAGACATTTTTAGCCCGGAAATTAAAAATAAAAAAAATAACGCTTTTTAAAAAATTAAAATTGCTAAAAATTGTTGAAAAATTTGCTGTTTTTTGATAAATCAAAGATGCGGCTTACTCCCGAGTGAGACGGAAAGATGCCAAATGTTGAATTTTTTTTTTTACACTAACGAATACCCTCGGATAAACAAGAACGATTTGATAGAGTCGGGGTTTCTCGGCCTACCGGGGGACGACGGGTGGGACTTCCCCCCCTCTGTCTCTCCGTCGGCTCGAACCCCCTAAAAAGGATATAAAAAGAAAAAATATTTTCTCCTTTTGCGTGAATAAAGCGGTATTTGGCAACTTTTTCTCTCGAGACAATACAGCTTTCAAGGTCAATTTTAGCTTGCACTGAAGATTTTTACTAATATTAATAAAGAGTTATTAATAAATATTAGAATAAAATAAATTTTTTTTTTAAGTTTCTTCGATGAAATTACTTCCTGAAATCAAAAATGTTTTTTATTTTCCTGTAGATGTTATAGTTTTCTAGTTACCTGCCTGAACTTTTCGGGATGCTAGCCATATATATATATATATATATATATATATATATATATATATATATATATATTATTGGTTATTATTATTATGAGTTGAGTTAAAGAGTTAGAAGAATATATATATGGTTATATATATATATATATATATATATATATATATGTTATATATATATATATATATACATATAAATTGTATATATATATATATATATATATATATATATATATATATATATATATATATATATATATATATATATATATATATATATATATATATAATATTATTCTATATTTATATATATATAGGTCCCATATAGTTTATAACTCACCGGGGTTTTATTTATTTTTTTGTTTTTTTTTTATAAATATATTACTACTATATGATACTAACAATGAATTTCGGTGGTAACGGACATGATTCAAAAGTTCGAAATATTTTAAATAATTTTTAAAAATCACATTTATGTTAAATATTTTTTCAAAAATGAAATATCTCAAAAAGTACGACGCTTACAGAAAAACCAATTACATATTTGGAATCAGCGTATAAAGCTTATTACAAAAAATATATATATATTAGGGGGCTCAAGCCGACGGGGGACAGAGCGGGGACGTTTTCCATACCCCGTAGCGGAGGGGCGGAGGAACCCCCGCGACACCCAAATACCAAAGAGCGGGGGTTCCGGAGACCCTCCCCGGAGGGGGGGAAATAGTCCTACCCTGTCGTTCCCCGGAAGGCCGAGAGACCCTGACTCCTGCCATCTTTGCGGTTTACCCTTGGGTATTCCTTTAGTTTGAAAAACACCCCCCAAAAAATGTAAGTATGGACTATGATTCGCGAACTTGCTCTCTAACTGCTTTGAAAAATCATCAAGAAAATAAATTGTAATTGCCCTATATCTTTTCCTTTCAAATTGATGCTCACAAGATGCATTATCATTTTTTTATTTTCAGAAAGCAGAAGTTCTGTAGCAACTTCCAAAATGTTTGAAAAAGTTTCGTTGATGTTTGCTTGAAAATCCTTCTAAACAAACATCACATTTTCAAAATGATTAAGAGCAGTTGCTGTCACTAATTATGGAGAGTGCAATGTAATACATAACGGAAGAGTGTTTGAGATTAAAGTTAAAGAAAAATAAATAAACTTATAGCAAATTTGCTCTTGCTTACAGACTTGAAAAGTTCTAAGTTTTTTTTGAAAAAGGTTTAATATCTTGATCCATTCAAGCTCCTCTTAAGCTTCAACAATGCTTTAAAAATTTCATTAGATCGTAACAATCCATCGAAATTTTCCACCAACCTTGTTTCGCTCATTCGTTAGAGTTTTGTTCATTTTGTGTGTGGGAAAATCTTTTGTATTTTTTTTCTATTAAATTAGTAGTCGGCCTTGATAATCTAAAATAGCATATTGTTGCATTCGATGTGCCACAAAGTTTCTAATGTGTTGTACTTCACATGAATGTGAACAACAATAAAAATCTAATACTGCTAGATATTTTCGACAGCTTAAACACCTCTAAAACATTTCTCCGATAGAGATAATGAAACAAAGAAACAGAAGCCACATGGGCCTATCGAGACTGTCCCAGTCAACTAAATATTTATCAAATACCTGCCCATGCCACATACACATCCTACACCATACCCTAAGGTCTGCCAGTTTCCTAAACAAAGGTCAATATAATATATACGCCAACTACTACCAAAAGCAAAAACTATAGCTAAGGTTCATGCTAACCACAATACAGTCTTTAATAAGTTTATTGTGATACCGGTAGCTACAGCATGCAGTGTACTTTAATAACTAACTAAAAACCCGCCATTTTGGCTACATCAGAATATATTATATGATGCCCAAACCATCCATATAAATATCCAATCATTTCTTTAATGTTGCAAGTAAGTCACACTCAACAACCTTCTGCAGAAAACCATTCCAAAAATTTGCAACACTTTTACAGAATGAATGTTTTCTAACATCAAGGTTACACGTATTCCTAATTTTCTTATTGTGTCCCCTAGTCTCCTGTCCGTGGTCTACTATTAGGAATTTATTGGTCTCAGTATTGTATTATCGCATGTAAATATTTTATAGACTTGCATCATGTTCCCTATGAGAAATCGCCTTTCTAAAGAAAACATTCCTGACTCCTTCAACCTCTCCTCATGGCTCTTACTAGGAACCGACCGGGAATCCTTTTGCATTTATAATAGTAACAACTACAATAAGCATCCCGGTGAAGTTAAGATAGAATTTATGCAAAATGAATACCTGAAAACATCAAAATATTTCAACAACACCATGAAGAAAATAGCAGACCAACTGAAACACACTTGAACTGATGATGAAGATCAAGAAAGAAATCCAGTCCCTTAGCCTGAAGAGGTCTCGCTTGTCGGGACGAAAATTAGCTTTCCTTATTAAAATTTATTTCATTAAAAAAAAGTGTCTTTAACAATGTTTTTAATTTGTGTACATTTAGTAATAAAATGAAGTGAGAGTAAAGCATAATACTAAAAAAGAATCCAAGGGCTTCCTTTCTAAAGTATATCAATATCAGTGAATTTAATAAGATATATATATATATATATATATATAAGGTTATTAT
>JABUQX010134089.1:27500-29228 GCA_015478945.1 Trachelipus rathkii
ATTATATATACATATATACATATATATTAGCTGTACATATATTATGAGCATAGCTATATACATGTTGAAGAGCATACTATACATATATATATATATATATATATATATATATATATATATATATATATATATATATATATATATATATATATATTTAATACAACTTATTCTTCTAGAAAATCAATTATTTTCTAAAAATTTCTTTCGAAAATATTTATTTAATTGAATTAATTAAATGTATTCCTTTTTTATAATTTAAATTATTAATTAATTGAAATTATATTTAATTTTCATCCTAAGTTTTAAGACTTTCAGTGTTTTTGACTTACATTTCTAATTTTAGCTAACCCCGGCCCCGGCCCCGGCCCCGGCTAAATTAGAGCAGCCCCGGCCCCGGCCCCGGCCCCGGCAAAATTCCCGCCCCGGTCGGTCCCTAGTTTCTACCCCTCAAGGCCAGAAATCATCCTTGTTGCAGTACGTTACACTCTCTCCAGCATACCTAGGCCTTTTCCTAAATAAAGGAGAAAAACTTGTGCGCAATACTCTAATACTTAAATAAAATTGCCATTATACAGCTACTTCTAACTTTTTTAGTTTTGTAAACCATATTGCGATTTATTATACTTAACATCTTATTAGCTTTATTCCTTGCTTCCAAACACAGATATCTACTTTCAGATGATGCTTAAACTCGCATCTAAATCATTTTTTTTGGGTCCACAGACTCAAGCCAATCCCCACTCATATCGTAGTTAAATCTTTTATTTGAGTTACCTAAATGAAGAACCTTACACTTTTTACCATTGAAATTCATTTGCCACTTATCTGTCGACCTAAGAAGTTTGTGAAGATCATTTTGAATCTTTATATATCCATCATTAATAATATGGAATTAGCAATTTATCAGAATATTAAATCATAATAAAGTGAAGTTTTTTCGGTGTAATATATTTTTTCTTTTTCTGAAGTTTCGAAGAGAGGAATGAACCAACTCCGAAGCAACCATTTTTTCTTAAAAAAAAACTAAAAACAGAAAAAAACAAAAACAAAACAAAATGTGACAACACGCGAGTAGTAATAATTATTATTATAACAATTATGGAAATAGATTTTATAATAATAAAAATTGTTATATTATTATTATTATTATTATTATAATAATAATAATAATAATAATAATAATAATAATAATAATAATAATAATAATAATAATAATAATAATAATAATAATAATAATAATAATAATAATAATAATAATAATAATAATAATAATAATAATAATTAAAATAATGATAATAATAATAATAATAATAATAATAATAATAATAATAATAATAATAATAATGATACCATAGTGGCAACCTTAGTAGCCACTTTGGTATCAGTCTGCAAACTTAGAAAACTTTACATTTAAGTCTCCCAATCTAGATTATATATATATATATATATATATATATATATATATATATATATATATATATATATATATATATATATATATATATATATATATATATATATATAGCTACGTTTTTTTATATGTCTGTTGCAATTATATATATATATATATATATATATATATATATATATATATATATATATAGGCATATATATATATATATATATATATATATATATATATATATGAAGCGGCGCACGAAAACGCGAAAGCGTTTCACGATAAAATGCGAAACGGTTAAACACCCAATCGATTGAACGAAGTACATC